>JARQTH010000246.1:0-131378 GCA_030142595.1 Trachelus iudaicus
TAACAATTGCTCAAGGTGGTGTGCTGCCTAACATTCAAGCAGTTCTATTGCCCAAGAAGACTGAGAAAAAAGCATAAGTTATAAGGCGTGTCTTTATGTACCGAACCGACAATTAGCGGGAGAGATGAATATGATAAACAAAATGGCCCTTTTTAGGGCCACCAAATATTTTTACGAAGGAATTTTATGTTGTGTTCAAAACAGGATTTATATGACAATTTTATATACCGAAACATGTCAAGTAAAAACGCAGAGAATATAAACAGAAAAGATTTAATAATAGATAGATTATTATTTACTTGTAAAGATTAATTTGATAGTATACTGGTATTGTAGTAATCTTTACATGCTACAGTGAGAATTCTTATATTTTCTTACACCGGCTATTACGTTTATTTTATCTTATCTTAGATTGTTATTTAACTACTACATTTAAAATTATTCATCTTAATATCGTGAGAAATGTTCTGCTCCGCCGATCACAATGTTGCTGAACCGTGCAACTAAAGCATCCTGGCATACAAAGTTTAGGAAGGTGCGTTAAATTGACTTTAATACGCAACTAGTACAAGATGAAGCACGAAAATCTAAAAAACATACACAAGAAACATAAAAACTACAAGTACACAACAGAGAAGCTTCTAACAATTGAATTGATAAACTATATTTTATATTGCATATTAACAAATTTTATTCCAGTAGTGCTTATGAACATTTTGAATACGTGCTAAAGATTCACAGCGCCATAATTAGTTGACTCTTAAAAGTAACAAATAAAATTGCATATGAATTATTAGAATCACGTAAATCACTGCGAATATTCAATCGACCGCACCTAACTTTTATTCGGATATTCCAGAATATTCTAGTCACGAATGACGACAAGAAACGAATAAAAATATCATGTAGATTTCCGTGATTCGATCATTCAAAATCCATCGATCGTGCTAAGATTTTCTATGGCATTAATAGCAGCATCGACGAAAATTTCGTTAAAATGTATAAATCGTTAATAATCAAGTAGAACTTGATTTCACTGTGGATAGGGAAAATCTTTTTATTAATACATATAAAGCAGTCAGATAAAAATTCCCCACTTAGTCCTAAACATGACCGCTCGGGCTTCTTTAATTCGCGTTGGTAAATCCAGTGTGAAAGCGCGTCGCAACGACGAGTCTCGCTGACGATAGTTTCACAAGTTCACACGATAGGATTCAGTCTGCTCGTGACTCTGAAGGGTACCGTGTTGGGACGTTGTGAAAGATGGTTTTCGTATTTCATTTCTTTTATAGAGTAATAGTGGACGAATAAAGTTAAAAAATGCCTTTTTTATTAATTAAGTAATAACAAAAGTGATAATTAAATCATGAAGCGTGATATATATATACATTATATATTATCATAGTATTTTGGACTTTACGGAGAAATATTTCATAAAGGAAAGGAATGTACAGTTCTTCCAATTTGTTCCTACGTAAGTATATGTATAACTGGCTATTATTGTAAAACATCCCTTTAATTAAATGATTTTTCTACTAGAATATAGTATCTGTTATATGACTACGGCATGTTTAACACACTCACGCCGGCATGCACCACGGGTGGCTCACAGCTAGTTCAAAATATTATATGATATATACAAAAATGCGCCTGCCTGAACGTGCTAATGTTATTTCCGGTTCGGTTTACATAAAAAGCGACTTCCGAAGAATCAACTTAAGTTTTGGACTTTTATGATTTACGGAAATATACTTTTTTTCAAGCCGGTTATTACCCAGCAATTCCGGTATATCAAGTTACATAAAACTTGTTACAGTTAGGACAACTTAAACGAAACGTTTTTGATGCTTTCGATTTTATCAACGAATCTTTCTCGTTGACAGAAGGGTTATTTTTCGAAGTGATATTGCTAATGCCGAAGCGGTAATATTAAAGAAAATGAATTGTTTGTGACTGAATTCAAGTTATCGCTAGTCGTTGCCTCTTCTCATTCTTAGACTCTTATCATTAAATGATTGTAACATTAAGGTTAACTTCACGACCGCAATGTTTGCGGAGTCGTAACAAGGATGCCTTATTCGAGTTTCTGCAAGTCGTGGAATCTCACTGAAATATATATTTCAAAGAAATATAATATTCAAGTTTTTTTTATTATTGTGCGAGTAGGAACAATAGGTTTCCATTCATTGACAGATTCTTTTTTGTTACTGTAACAATATTATTGAGCAAATGAAATTCCATTGCAAATGAATACACCACTATAGGTAGATGATATTTGTTAAAGTTTCTAAAGCAATACTTGCTGAATGACACAGCTGCAGGTGCGTTTGTCTGGTTCAAGCTGCGCATCTGCGTGGCAGGCAGGTGCAAATATTTTCTGTCCTAAGTATCAAACTTATAAATATGAAATTTGCTGTAAAGAATATAATATTTAAGAACCAATAAAAGATCGAATTAATTTCCACGTTTGTATAACTAAAAAATTATTGGATAAATCTAAAATATTATTGCAATTGTCATTATGAATTGTAAATGCATATATAGACATTTATAATTTGCAGTAAGAGGTCACCTAAAGAGTTTCGTCACATTCGTTCTAAGTGCGTGTGCGCGAACGGCAAGACCTATTTTTAACACATCAGTATGAACCCACAGTTCCTTCGTGAAGCATGCTGTGTTCAAATTCTTCTTAGTGAAATGATTTTATCGTGTTTTTCAAAATTCTCACAGGAAACCATACGGAAGAGACTGTTAACCTGGACAGAACTAACGTAACGTAGAAGACATATGAGTTTCGGGCTAGGTATAAAATTCACTTGGATCAATAAAGACTGGCAACCCTGACGAGAAGTTTGGATTACTCATCGTGGTTGGATTCACATTGGACGTAAGTATCGTTTTCAGAAAGTAAAAAATTACGTGAAAATGTGGTAATTCGATGAACACAATGAACAGTTTTTAACACAGTTTCTTTAATCGAATGCGTTGTAATTTTTTATAAGGAGCAAGGATTTAGTATGGTTCGTTCTGCGTTAGTCTTATGGATACTGATAGGGGATATTACTGATAACCTTTAACTCGGCGAAGTAGACCTTGATAAGAGTAGAAATTATTATTTTCATGAATTGATTATCCTACAAGAGAGTATACAAATTTTGAAAGATCCATGCGGCATTTTAGAGATTGTTGTATTAAAATGATTGTTATTTACACAGCACTAAAATTACCAGGGCGAATAGTTAAAAGCAATACCAAATCCCCTTTTATATCCATTCTCTCAAAAAAAAAAAAAACTTCGTAGTTCTCGACATATAAAACCTGTAGCCTGAACAGGTCGAATCACCTTGTAATATTTATCTGTAAGCTAGTACGCGATACCGTGTTAATAGTGATAACGTACTATTGTATATATTCACTATATTAATAGTATAGTCACTATGATACATTTTATCATCAACTTATTACAATCGTGTTAAGTATAAGACTAAAAATGAAACGATTTTGGAACTGGTACAATGGCAAAAAATTAATATGATAATAATTTCTTTTATCATAAAACCATGTCACCGTTAATTATGCAAACGGTAGTGATCTATGAGAGGTTAAGTTTGGTTTCGTTAACGGATTTCTTATAGTATATTAGAGAGGGTATATCCCGTTCGCGATTTTCATGGTGGGCGGAATACATCAAACGGTACGACAGAAAGATTATCAGCGATTACAAAGGAAGTCTCTAAGCAAGGAAGTCAACAGGAGGCGTGAATAGAATTTAATTATGATGAAATTATTAGCAATTTCTTATATTATTAAAAAAAATACATTTCTAACGTTAAAATGAATTTTTTAAGGATTAGTCATATTTCAATATGTACATATTTTGATATTTTCGTTAACATGAGTCGTATTTTTAAATTGTAGAAGAATAACACTTATCGATCATAATATCAATGGCCGAATTCGGTTTAGCAAATAAACTGTTTTTTTAAATTACAGTTGTATCAAAGAATGACGACAGAAGTGGGGTGTATTGGAAAATGCACCGTAGGTCTCACAACAGCAGAATTAAACTTAATAACCGAAGACGTATCAAAAGCCCTCGATCATCCAAAAGGAATTGAACTTTTTGAAAAATTCCTAGAAAGAACTCAAAGAAGGTCGGACCTTGCCTGCCTGGAAATGTATAGATTATGCAGCGAGATCGAAAGGTACTTTTATGAATTGTTTAACCGGACAAGTAACCGTTTTCAAAAATCCCAAATAAGATTAATGTTATATACTAACTCACGATTTAAAAATCTCATCTTAATCATAAAAGTGGATATCTAGTGATAACTAATTATTTGTTAAGAATGAATTCAATATACGCATATAAAATATTTATTTTCACCTTCAATATTAATACTGTTTTTATATTTTCTGAATATATCAGTTGAAGTTATTTCATCTTCATTTTCATGACACTTCGCAGATCATCAACGGGACATACTGATCTGATCGACGAAATTGACAGGATACTTCAAGTGGCTCGAATGAGACGAATTCAAGCAGTGGATTTTTCGCTACAACGAGAATTGTGGCAGGCACGCTCCAGTCCTTCGAAAAATGATAAGCTTAGTGTCATCTCCAAGACAAAATATCAGGTCATGAAACGTCTCGAGGGTGCTCATGATGATTTTAGAAAATATGCTCCTCGACCTTGTCCAAGAAGTAATTGATATTCACCACTGAAGACAGTCTCTGGAGGAGGGATCAGTTAGAGTGAGTTATCGCCTTAGTATTATCAACGGATATGCTCGATCTGGTATACTTTCGAAGATATTACATTAAATTTGATACAATATTTGCAAACATGTGAGGTTCAGACAGACAAATTGTCTGTTGCAACTAGTAGATGCTCTTGGAAGAGGTAAACCATCAAAAAAAGGGAAATCAGAACTATCTGTCGCACTGCATGTGGTATTTATATCAAGTGAATATGCAAATTACTATACCCTTGCAAAACACTAATAAGTATTATTTTTTACGTTCTTTTGCATATTCCACGTTTAATGATTATTTGCATAAAAATGTTGTATTTATAAAGAACTATTCTTCAATCACACAATTTGTACATTGGTGCATTTGTACTATTCCTCAGTCGTTATTATAGATATCTAAGTTTTGAATACAAAAATGAAAAATTTCATATATATTTTATTATTTATATTAGATAATTAAACGTAGAGAAATACTAGTAAAATATACAGTACAAGTTTATTATAAGAACTAATGAACCAAATGCCTAAAAAAATATCGAAGATTGATTTCTACATTGCTCCAGGATTAAATTCAATTTGAATTATTAAGTACTAAATCTGTTACACTTAATAGACCTTAGCATTTTTTATATGTGATAATTATTTACGTATTCTCGTCGTGGTTCTAATCCTTAGTAATATTGTACGAGATATATTACTTCACGTTTTAATGTTAGGTTAGGTTTAAAAATCACCACGCAGTTCCTGAGTTTTTGTTTAGTTTTTGTATTATCTATTTTTCTAATACACACGTGTATTTATTTGTAAAGCTATTCTATGTTAATAAACTCAATAGTTATTTTCATACTGTACAAATAAAGAACTGTTTTATCTATCATGTAATATCTAATTCTCCTTCATTTGAGATTAATTCCGAATCAAGCTTAAAAACTAATAAGACAAATATTATCAAGGACATCAACGCTTCGAATTTTTAAGTAATTATAACTTTTATTAAGCGTTTTATAAACTGTATAAAATTTATGAAGTATACTCTCACGATGAACTATAGATTTATTTTTTAAAGAATTATCCTAATTGGAAGGAAATACATTAATAATGATGCAACTTGCAGCAGCAATTCAAGCAAAAAGAAGTATAGAACCGTGGCATCAATTTGCAGATTAAATTTATGCTATCGCAATTAAGGCCGTTATTTGAAAAAAAAATATAAACTATTTTTTAAGTGTAATTAATAATAAATTATGATCTTCCCTTAAAAAAAAGACGTATATCTAATATGAATGTACGTATATACATAACTAATGACAGCGCTCATAACTTACGCTTCCATAGCTTCCATGATAGCATCTACCAAAGGTGCATCTATAGGTGTTTCCATCGGAATGACGTCCGAACTCTTCGTCGTGACAGAATACGTCTTTCGTAAATTTTCATATTTTTCTATATCCTATAAACAAACAATTATTTAGTTACAATTTCTTTTCGATTTTTACCGAAAAATGATTACCTTTTCCGACACGGACGGTCGCACTTTATCGAAAGCTGCAACAATATGTCTTAGGCATATTTTTGCCAATCCTGGTGGGCCCGTCATAGTTTCGCGAAGAGCTTCAATTCCTGCTTCTCTTACTAAAGCACTCAAATCAGCTCCAGTGTAGCCATTGCATCTTGTACTATTACCGATCTCATTAAGATCAACATCATCTGCCAATTTAGGTTTTGTACCATTCTGAAAATTACAAGTAATTAAGACATGTGTTAACTTTATCAGGTATGAAAACATTTATTTGTATTACCTTCGTCAATGCTCTGAGAATATCAGCACGATCGGAGGCAGTTGGCAGCCCTACATAAAGCGTCTTATCAAATCGACCTGGCCTAAGAACAGCAGGATCGACAATATCGGGTCGATTTGTTGCAGCCATAAGAAATACACCCTTTCTGCCTTCAATGCCATCCATTTCAGTTAGCATTTGGTTCACAACGCGAGACGAAGCGTTATTGTCGCCTTCTGACCTCTTAGGACAAAGAGCATCCAATTCGTCAAAAAATATCACACATGGTGCAGAATTGCGGGCACGCACGAAACACTGACGTACAGCTTTTTCACTCTCGCCTACGTACTATGAAATAAAAAAAAAAAATGAAAACTTCTATTATATAGCAAGTTGTTATCAATTTAATTCAAAAAGTCGTTTACCATGTTAAGCAGCTCGGGTCCCTTAACTGAAATGAAGTTTATTCCTGCTTCATTGGCGATTGCTTTGGCCAGCAAAGTTTTTCCGCAGCCAGGAGGCCCGCATAAGAGTACCCCTGTAGGCGTAGTTAAACCTAGTGCTGCAAAGTGCTCAGAATGTCTCACCGGAGCCAATATGGCCATTTGTAACTCTTCATGAATATCTTGCAGAGAGCCTACGTCATCCCATGTGACATCTGGTACAGTGGCAAAACCTTCTCGTTTCGCAGATGGTTGCACGACACGTACAGCATCTTCGATATCTATCTGCTCAATGCTGAGATTGATCAAGTTCTCGGGTGATATTGGTTCTTCATCACGCAGCCATATTCTTAAGCTTGATAATTCCGAACATGTGACTGGCGATTCATTGGGTTCTTTAAAAATGACTTCATCTTGTTCAGGTTTTAAGTCTTCATCGAAAGTTATCTGAGACTGACCAGATGTAGAAGGTTTCGGACTTACAGTGCCAGTTTCCACTTCACTTTCTGGAATTATTACGGAATCATGATCCTCCACTTCAGAGACTTTTTCTTCGGCCAAATTAGAAGATTCTGTGTCTTTCTTTTGAAGCTGGTTAAAGACTCTGTCTACGGCAATCATGGCAGCTTCTCGAATTAGTGACACTAAGTCAGCACCGACGTAACCTGGAGTTAGCTCTGCTACCCTGGTTAGATTAACATCTGATGCGAGGGTCAACGACTTTGTGTGCAATTTTAGGATATCCAGCCGAGCTTTACGATCCGGTATACCTAGGCATACTTCTCGATCGAAACGACCAGCTCTACGTAGAGCCGGATCAAGGGAGTCAGGTCGATTTGTAGCACCGACAACTAGAACTCTGTCTCCGTTCTGTTTAAAACTCATGTCTGAAATAAAGCAAATAGATTAATTTTCATGTAAAGTTTATTTTAGCATCACTTTCCACAAAAACCAGAATAAACTCACCATCCATACAGGAGAGCAGTTGTGCTACTATTCGTCTCTCCATTTCTCTCTGTGCATTTGCTCTGTGTGGTGCTAGAGCGTCCACTTCATCAAGGAATAAAATGCAAGGTGCAATTGAAATAGCCTGGTCAAATAGTTCTCTTATTCGCGATTCACTTTCTCCTGATACACCAGCCACAAGCTGAGGTGCAGCAACTTTCAAAAGCGGTATTCCCAATTCCTTAAAATAATAAGCGATTGTGAAAATTTGGTAAATTGTAAGTTAATTAGATCAAAATCTTTCTTACCCCTGCGATTGCATGCGCCAGCAATGTTTTTCCACATCCTGGAGGTCCATGAAGGAGAAAGCCTCTAGGCGGTGATATACCCAGCTGCTTGAAAATCTCTGGATGTTTTATATGCACTAATAATTTACAGACAGTTTTAAGAACTTTTGTACATCCACCAATGTCCTGAAAGTTAACATTTCCCTCGATCACAGGAAATCCAGATTTTTTCTTAGCTGGTAAACCCTGAGTGGTTTCTCCATCTTTATCGCGGGGCCTCTTTTTTGTTTGCTTTTCTACAGCTGCAGGTGAAGGAGACAATAATGTTGTCATTTCTTTCACAGGCTGTAAACAGTATTAAAAAAAATAGTCAAATTTGGTTTACATAAATGTTTATATGAATTGTCCTGTATAAGAAATACTAGTAAAATATTTACTTTTATTGTAGATACATTGGGTGTAACTGGTATTTCAACTATTTTTTTAGGTGCAGTCGTTTCTGAATCACTGACATTATCATCACTACTAATATCTACAACTTCCTTATCACATGAATTCCCATTTGAGGTATTTTTCTTGTACATTCTGACAATTGAATTGTTAGACCTCATATCCAGTCTTTGTGAATCTCCCTAGAGTAAAAATTGTTATAGATGCAATTATTCAACATCAAGATTTCCATGCCTCTAAGTTCATACCTGCATATCATACACTTCATCATAATCATCATCATCATCATTATCTTCGTCTTGACGCATAAATGCGGCTGATTTTCTTTCATAATTTTTAGAAATTTCATCATAAGCTCTTCGAACCATAATTCTAAAAGGACTCTGCTTCCTTTTTCTATACTCGCGATATCTTCTTTGCAAATAATCTGCAACTTCTTCTACATCTACGTAAACCTTATCCACATTAGCAGTCAGATACTGTAAATACAATTATACGTATAATCGGGTAATGTATCGGGTTGGCCAAAAAGTAATTGCGTTTTTTTCTAATAGATGGACATACATGTCCTAAGAAAAAAATGTAATTACTTTTTTGGGAACCCAATGTAAATTATTTATGAAAATATTCAAGTGACGCTAAACGAAATGGCAATTGCCGCCATTTTTGACGTAATGGAGGACACGTGCTTCGAATGAATTGTAAGAAAGGATAAGACGTAGTACTTGAAAACAAGAAAGTAAGAAATATTCATTTTTTCACTGGTGTTTTATAATTGTGAAAAAATCGAACTCACCGTGTGCACTCTTGAAACAATTAAAGGATCACAAACGACCCTATTCGAGGTTTCCTTGGATCCGTGTTTATCCATGGAATTGTTCACTTTAACGTCGCCGGTACTCAAGCAGCGTCCTCGCACTGAACGTAGAATAAAAATATCGACCGTTGAATCAGCCCTGAATGAAATGTAACCTAGAACCACAAATCGCTTATGAGAGTAGGTTGCACATGTAAGGTTCAAAATTCATAGTCAATTGCCCATCGCCTACATTCAAAAATAATTTTTTGCAGTTTGTTCTCTCTAGATCTGATACACGATGTACATACATATGTATATCAATATGTGCTAAACACACAAGAGAAGATACGTACGTCATATTTTCTTTTTTTCTTGATTGTATTACATCTATATTGTATACAACATAGCTTGCGGAATAAACGCGATGCATATGATTTTATATACAGGATTGTAAGGTTTAAGGTACCTATAAGGTATAAGCAGTAGTATTTATTTCTGATTTTCTTAGAAAAATTACCTTATGTCTTAAAACGTTATTGATTTACGCTAATCAATCTGTTATACGTTTAAGAATTTATTCCTTTTCATATGGAGATAATAGTTTTAAATGTATAATAACGTGTAAATATAAATTGATTGGTCGCATAAGTTAGTTTAGCGTGTTTATTGTTGTATATAATCTGGACCACTTTTTAACGCACACTACACGTAATTTTTAAATATTTTAATTGTGCTTTTACTTCCTTTATAACTTAATCAATACACTATAGTATGCATCTCTCAGTGGCACATTTCAAGACCGCTGTACTGGCGTGTGCGGCTAAAATTCTTTAGAAAATGTATCGCTTAAATATAGATAATAATTATCTATAATAATAAAACTGGCGCACAAAATATTTAATTTTTGCATAAAATTGATACAGATAAAAACTATCAAAAGCGTATTGATGCACTAACAAATTTACAAGCCAAAATAATGGAATGATTTTTCATAACAATAATTTGTTTTGCAAAAATAATCACAGTTATCGAAGTATAAAAATTTTTTTTTTTTTCGATAGTTATTTTGAAATTTTCAATTAAAGTTCAGTATTTATTGCTACCAAGTGTGCTTAACGAATACGCAACGAACGTTGTTATATGTATTATTGCAAAGTACCAATATTATAATACTATAAAGATACTTGTTACTTCATGAAAATAAATCTACGTACTTGTGTCTTACTGAATGAACTTGAAACAATGTTTCATGTAGTATCAGACCAAACTATGACTCAATGCACAACTTGCATCATTATACTATTGAAGATATTTCATATAAAAATTGGTAACTTTCAACAATATTTATAGTATATATGCAATGTTAAAGCTACTGTTCTGTTAGTTCTAATGTATTCGTCTACGTGATGGTCATACCATAATGTGCGTAAAGCATAATGAAATCGGAACCAAGAAAAACTTATGTACTGTTATTTCTCCCTATTATCTTATTACAAGGCAACTGGGAAAACTTAGTTTAGACTAAAAAAACATTTCAGCTGTGACAATAATGTCCTAAAAGATTGAAGTAGTTATGTAACCATCTTGTGAGTCGTTATATTAGAACTGACTGAATAGCTGCCTGAAATAGATATTTTCAAGTTCGAGTGTAAAGCAACTACATACAGTAGATTTTTCTTTAGACGAGAGTCTATTGTTACATTAATACATTGAACAAGCATTAAAACGGAGACGCACTGCAATTGATATTCGGTCTTTAGCTTTCGGGTACTAATTTCGGACGTGAAGCCACAATGTTGAAAACGTGTGATCGAAATACGATTTTGGTGGCACAATAAGTGAAGCTGTATCTTTATAAATGCTTCACCACTCTTAGAGTATTTTCAATAAACTTAACAGCTTACTGTAAATGTGATATTTGTACCACCAGGTATGGCTTGGTGCCATTTTCTAGTTTTATATCTAGAAGATATTGTATGTTGTAACCCCCTTAAATATGTTTATCTCACTATTCAGAAATATTGACTATAATTTAATTACAATATAAATAACATTTGTTACTTGACTACCCTTTTTATTCTAGACCACCTTCATCTTCCAATTTGCAGAGGAACTTTGTTACACGGTAGCTTGGCTCCACCTGACGTGTCATATCTATGAGACATAACAACTTCCTGATTCCGATGAAAACGCTACAACAGAAATACAATACTATATAGACATATTTTATATACAATTATGAAATTAATAACCGCCATTTCTTAATTTTAGTTATTAATTAAAAATTGTATTGTGTCATAGTATACGTACCGCTTTCCTTGTAACTTTGCATGCAATGACGCCATTTCTTCTTTTGTGAACAGATCTACTTCTTCTAATACTGCCAAAAGGTGATCAGGTGTCGATAAATTTGGCACGTGCAGAATAGTACTAAATGCCGACAACATTTCCATATCGTCAAGCACTTGCCTGGGAGACAACGAATAAAAGCGAAATATATTGATTTATACTTTTACCATATTAATTCTCCATGAAGGTAAATTAAAGTTACGCACCGGCGGCTGGTAGTACAAAGAATTAGAAGTTTTCGTCCACGTGGCGGTTCAGTTTTCAACAAAACCAGTAATGCCTGCAGAGTTAAATTTGAGTACCGTGGACCAATAGGACCGTAATCCAATAATCGTTCAATATTATCAACAAGAATGCAACTAAGCTGGGAGCGATATGCGTCGTCGAATATCTAAAAAAAAATCAAGACATCCATTTCAAGTAGTACGTTTGTAAGCTTTTCTGTGACATGGTAAAGAATCATTTATTTGATGGATTACCTTGCGAATAGACAAACATTTTGCGGTTTCGGTAAAGCCAACCATGTCAGCAGGTGAACACACTTTGACGAATGGAAAGTCTGAATTCTTAGCTATTTGAGCAGCAAGTGCAGTCTTGCCACTGTTAGGTGGTCCTTCTAACAGTACAGATACGAGACCAGAACCTTCCGAAGCACGAGCTTCCTGAATATACAGATTTCCATCTGATAGAATTTCTGCAACAGGTCTACCCCAATTTATAATGCCACGCATGAGCAGATGATCTAATGCTTCTGCACTGGTTCCAAAGGCCTATAAAGAAAGTGACAGATGAGCAATAATAATTTATACAATGTGATATACAATTAAATTAATCATTTTACCGGTTTAACATCATTCTCCAAAGCATGCATAAAGTCCGTTCTTGACACCATAAGCTTTTCCATTGCTGCAGGATCTACTTCCACTTTGCTTGAAGCTTTGATCAATCTATTCATAGCAGTACTCTGCGCAGCCCTCACAAGACCTTCTAATTCGGCACCACTGAAATTCTTTGTTAGTCCAGCCAATTCTTTTAAATTAACATCTGATGCTATCTTCTTGTATTCTCTCATTCTAGATGTGTGGATATTAAGTATTTGAAATCTTCCATGCTCGTCCGGTAGACTAATTTCCATTTGCACCTATGACCACCGATATTAAAAAACTATATTGTTTTATATGAATAATGTATACTTTTTTTTTTATAATAGAACTCACTTCTAGTCTTCCGGGACGAAGCAACGCTTCGTCAATCATATCTCTTCTATTGGTCATACCAATAATGAGAATGTTATTTAATTGTTCTACACCATCAATCTTGGCTAGCAATTGGTTAACAACAGTATCATGCACTCCAGTATTTCCAGCTACGCTACCTCTTGATTTGCAAATAGCATCAATTTCATCAAAGATAATAATATGCAGTCCACTATTAGGCCCAAGCTGAAATATTCCGTTTGAAAATATCGTGATATTATTTGAACAGTGACACGTCAGAATATTTCTCATATTAATTCGAGAAATACCTTTTTCTCTTCTTCTTCAGCATCAGCAAAGAGTCTTCGAATATTAGCTTCACTTTCACCTACATATTTATCTAGAATTTGTGGGCCATTTACTATCTTAGGTTCTCTTGCATTTAACATCGTGCCGATTTGTCTTGCCATGAGGGTTTTTCCAGTTCCTGGTGGACCGTACAATAAAATACCCTTAACGTGCTTGCAACCTAACTGAATGACCACTTCTGGGGGAAAAACTCTTGACGCGAAAGCTCTTCGGAAAATAGCACTGAACTCTTTGTCCAAGCCACCAATCCCCATTTTCTCGAAATCCCAGTCGGGATTAATAATTGATTGACGAACAATTTTCCCTTTAGCACTACCAATAAGATTCAAACTAGAATTTTCAGCTTTCTCGAATTGTATCACGGTGTCGCCTAAACAACGACCCATCCGTGTCTTTTTTGGTGTGGGATTATGTCCTGACTTGATTGCTGAGATGTCAGCAGCCTCTAAACTTTTAACAATTAGACCAAGCATTTTCTTCTCTTGAAACTGAAATGCCAATTGCTGCCCAACAGTAAATGCCTGCCCTGAGAATTGTAGCAGAAAGTCCTTTGCCATTTTTTCTGTGTCATAAGGCTCTAGGGTGGTCCTGAAATTTTATTGTGTTACTTCATTGCAGTACTTTAATTCTATCATAATCTTTAAACTTCACATTAAGCCAGTATTAAGTACCTAAAATGCACAATAATTTTATATAACATAAAGCAGCTAGAAATACGTACGATCTCTTCTGCAAAAAATCAGCTTCCAGTACAATAGTACAAAGAAATTCAGATCCAGATGTAGGATCAAAGTGATATGGTCGAACTTCAATGTCTTGATTGAGAGAGAGCGTAGCCCATTTTCGTTGAGGCAGGCTAAAACCCACTGTCCCACGAGCCACATCGGAATGAGCTCTTATTGTAAACACAAAGTGTTGATTTGGACCAGTGGTCACCTCAATATGCCTAAATAAATTATTAGATGATTGATGCACAATATTTCATGATATAGTTTATATAAAAAAATTATTTGCATTGAAAACATAATAGAGCTAAGTATCATGTTTCAAAATCAGTGGGCGGTACTAACTTGACATCATCAGGAAAGTCATCACGATTGATGACAGCACAGTTAGAGAGACTAAGCTCATCTGTAGGACATTTCGCAGCTCGCATCCTCTGCATAAAAGAGTTAAAAAATTAACAAGACTACCAAAAATCAATGTTATCACAGGTTAAACTGCATGAGATGTATATATTTAAAGAAAAAAAAGTATTGATGTACTGATAATAATGGCGGGGATGAACATTAAATATATTTATGAAATTTATCGGGTAATAAAATGTTGTTAACAATTGCTTCATTTAGAATTTAAATACTATAACTATTTTTTATTTTATATATCATTATGAATCTTACCATAGCTGACATATTTTTTTTTATCAGGAACCTATATCAAAAATATGTCAACTTATATGAACACAGACCCCCTAAACAATATGCAACCTGCAATATGCTAATATATGGCAGTGAATGGATGTATACTGCTGTACTTATACCAAAAATGAGTAGGGAGATCCCCAACACTACGGATTTAGGCGATACCAAAAACTTGGCGCTAAATCGTAACGGCGACTCCGGGGGAATAGGATTTCGTGATCAACTCCTCCATCGATAATGCATATCCCGTCGTAGCCGAGCTGAACGTGATCGTCAATGTGTAGTCTGGCCGGCAGAGGTTCTTCGCAACTTACCACTGGTCCCAGAGTAACCCTTAGAACCAGGCCGCTCATCAGATATTGCCTAAATATTTAGCCTATTGTTGAATCTATTTAGCAGATTTTAAAAAAGTGCGGTGCTGGAGCTGACACACGTGTAGAATATCAATTTTTTGAAAATTCGTATTTTAACAATGTTAGGTAGCAAAACTATTGTAAAAACCTATCAGGAACTATAGAACTCCTCGAAAACTATTGAAGAAGCCTATGGTTGGAAGCTGACACCCGTGTAATACCTTATTTTTCGGAAAATTCGTATTATAACAATGTGGTGTAGCAGAACTATTGTTAGATCCTATCACGAACTATAGAACTCCTCGAGAACTATTGAAACAACTTATTGATGAAACATTATTCAAAAATTGAGGTGCTACACGGGTGACAGCTCCAGCACCGCAATTTTTAAATTCTCTTAAGATGGTTCAACAATACGCTTTTTCAATAGTTTTCGACCACTTCTATAGTTCCTGATAGGTTTTAACAATAGTTCTGCTACGTAACATCGGTAAAATACTTATTAAGGATACTAGTAGACCAATACGCTTCAGTCCAGGTATGCATAGGCATAGGAGTTGGCTTTCAGTGTCGTTTTCAGATTGTGTTTCAAACAGGTCCGGGATAGTTCCCTTTAGTACTTAATGTTGGGACCATAGTTCCGCTTGGAACTATTGTTAAATAATGCTGGAAGCTAGCATCGGCATCGCCGCACTCCTTAAAGCAGGTTGGCATGGGGTGCTGGCTTTTCTCTTAGTAAATCTTATCGAGCTTACATTGTGCACTCGAATTTAAGATTACAAGAAAAATATTTAGTCAATATGTGATGAGCGGCCCTGCTTTAAGGGTTGCTCTGATAACCAGCGGTAAGTTGCGGAGAACCCGTGCCGGCCAGGCTACCGTTCGAGATCAGTTTAGCTCGGCTACGACGAGATATGCATTATCTACGGAGGTGATGATCACGAAATCCTACTCCCGGATTCGCCGCTACGATTTAGCGCCATGTTTTTGCTATCGCCTAAAACCGTAGCATTGTACATACATCTCCCAACTCATCTCTGGTTCTCCAATTAATTTTTGATACAGCTTATGTCGCGTTCACAGTGGGCTTTCACACAAAATTTAGTTAAAAACTGTCAAAATCAAAACGCAAGATAAACTTTAGTTATGTATGATTTGAATACTTGATATCGTATTACGCAGTGATATTATTTATTTTTAAGCATTATTTTCATGATAAAAATGCGTTCGTGTGTTGTACCAGGTTGCTCTAATAAAACGGAAAGATCTCAAAAATCAAGAGTTCAATTAGAAAAAGAAAGAATTGTTAAAATAACATATCACAGGTAAGTATTTAAATATAATTTAAGAATGTTATAATATACATACTTAAATGTTTCCTTAGGTTGCCCATTAATACTGTGAAACGAAAACTGTGGTTGGATAGTTTAGGAATACCAGATCCTGGACTTAATAAATAAACAGTGTTATGCTAATTGCACTGTTCAGATGCATCATTTGACAGAACATCTATGTCTCGCGTTAGGCTTAGAGACAATGCTGTTCCATATGTATGTTTTGGTGGAGAGTATTGAAAAAGTAGTTTTGATTGTCAATACAGTTTTATTTTGATTGTCATAAATTACTTACATTCTGAGAAAGATGGACTGACTCTATATATTTATAACAGGTCAAACTACCTTTAATATTTAATAATGAACGAACTATGGTAGGAGAAGTCAAATGCAAGAATGAAGGCAGAAACATTGTGGCCTTAACAACTTCTGAACCATTGGATACTTCTTCAATGAATGGGACAACAATGGAAACATCCTGTATAGAATCATCTTCAATTGAAGATAAAGAAACTTTTGAAGAATTATGTGTATCAGAAGGTACAAAATTTTATTTTCAGCCTTTTTTATATTATTATTTAATTCTTTATATCTATGTTTATGATTAATTTTAATATTGCAGTGTCATATTCCTCAATGCACCATAATCAAACAACTCGTTCGACTTCAATATCTCCAGAACGATCTATAAGTTTAATGGAAAGTTATTCACGTGAAGTTAAAGATAATGAAAGTGGTTCAACATATGTATCTTTGGAACAAATGCTAAATTTGTCACAAGATGATGTTATTTACGATATTATTTATTATTATTATATACGAGTCATGAAAACATCTGAATACGAACAAATGATTAATACTTTAAAAAATTACCTGAAACAGTTTGGAGATTGCTAAATGGTACATGATACACAAAATAAAGTCACTGCATACTAATGATTAAAATAAAAAGTATGTAAATTACAAGGTATATTCTCGATTCATATATGTAAAATACTATATATTTATACTTCTTCCTATAAAATACGTTTTAATGTTGCAGTATCTTATCAAATACTACAATTCTACTAAAATAGAGTTGAAACAAAGGGATAAGTCAGATAGGGCCATGATCATCCAGAAAAATGAAGTCACCTAAAGTATCAGCTTATAGACTGAATTATATTTACAGAATTTTAACAGTGTATCTATGTATCACAAAATACTACAATGGAAATAATTGAAATAAATTTAACTAACTTATCTGTACGTAAATTAAGTAAAGTGTCTAGTTATTAACGCCATTTCATATTATTTACATCACATTTCAGGAAAATTGTTCTCTTTTAAATAGGTATGTAGTGATATACAAATTTGTTGTTGTTTATATAATGTGATTTTGGAGAAAGAAATAACAGAGACGAAGTTTTCGTGGTGTAGTGGTTATCACATCCGCCTAACACGCGGAAGGTCCCCGGTTCGATCCCGGGCGAAAACATTTTTTTTTGCATATAGGTGTCGTATACCACTTATTCACAAAATATACATTATTCTTCAATTATTTTATAATTATGAAGTGCTTCATATGATATTGTCTGAATACGTATTTCATTGTATGTCATTGTTTGGTGCTAACTTAGCAAATGTTTGAATTTTTTCGAGGCTATTTTTTATTATTTAATAAACGCCAAATATTCCATTTCTTGTGAGGAGAAAATATAATCAAAATCAAATTTGAAATACATCTTGGAAACTTGCATTTTGTTCTTTGCAAATGTTAAGGTATTTAAAAACTATAGGTTAAAAGGTATCTTTAAATTAACGTGTAATATCTTTTAAAAAAATTGTATTTAAGCGTATGGGAAATTTCGTGAACATATTGTGAATTTCTAGAATATACGAGAATGTTGCCAAGTTACATGGAAACGGCAAAAAGGATTTGGTCCATTGGCCCAATGATAATATCATTCACCAAAAAGGAATTAGCGGTATTAATGACGACAAAGTATTCGAAGAATCGGAGTACGTTCAAATAATTGGTAAATTTTTAATGAATCACGTAATTATGGATGAAACATAAATGTATTATTATTATTTGGAATCTTGGCCAGAATGTACATACTATTTTTGAAAGTTTTGAATAAGCGACCTAAACGGTTCAAAATGTATACAATTTTGTTATTACGGGTAAGTATAACAGAGTACACGTTTTCAGGGACAACAGAGGACACGAAATTTTACAAGTTTCTTTGAATGGAAATGACTTCCACGCTATTAACTTTTCAGAGGATTTCAAGATAAAATACGGTTTTTGGAAAATCTTTTTTTTAATCCTCATTATATTGATACTTGTAATCGCCCTTGTGTGCTGCTATCGATATTTGTACCTGAAGTTATGTTCAGTGTATCAAAGGTATGATTATTTGAAATAAATTTTATATAAAGTAGACTCTTGTTAAGGGATCAATTCTATTCCGATAGCTTGATTTTATGCTAGCACTGTAGAAGTGTACAGGTTCTTGTTAAGTGATTGTTATTTTTCGAATCGCCTTCCCATGCACACAAAGAACGTTAACTTAACGAGATTCATTATGAGGGTTATTATGAATAAATATCAATATGCATTCACCCATCATAGGATGTCCTTAAAAAGAAGCACCGAATCATTAAGTAATCAAGAGCGGAATCTTTTAAAAGACTGGATAGTTGCTAAAAATGATGATTTCCACGAGGATTTTGAACCATTGATAAATCAAGAAAAGAACAAGCTTCTTTGCAATGAGGAGAATTATTTTGAAAGTAAAAAAAAACTACGAACCGGAATTGGTAAAAAATGTATCCTCCTCACACAGTTTTTTTTTAGTGATTTCGAAAAACGTAGCTCAAGAATCTCTTCTACAGAGTGATGGAGATAGAACACAAATTGTAATGAAAGATTTGGCAACCGATTTAATATTTGAAACACAGGAAAAGGAATCGTTTCCGGAAATTTTTCAGAACTCAATAGAAATTCAACAAATGGTACTATGGATTTGATAATAATAATTTTTTTACACAGTTTCTTTCAAATGCTTTTGCAATATATTTTCAAGAAAAAATGAGTTAGTCCTAAATAAACCGGAACGATATTCTAGTAATTACTGTTGAACATCATATATTGTTCAATTTATATATCAATACAATTTTCTTTATAGGAAACTAATCATGAAATATTGAATAAGTTTCATAACGATAAATTAGAAGTAGAAAAGGTTTCTACCAATGATGCATTAATTAATATACCAATAACACATAACAAATCGAATCTACAACGAAGCTTATCAGCCTGT
The DNA here is from genome assembly GCA_030142595.1 of Trachelus iudaicus. Taxonomy (NCBI): domain Eukaryota; kingdom Metazoa; phylum Arthropoda; class Insecta; order Hymenoptera; family Cephidae; genus Trachelus; species Trachelus iudaicus. Next base: position 19,790 of record JARQTH010000246.1, read on the forward strand.
GACATAAAGAGAATATGTATCATCACAAGGAAATATTCAGATCCTGGATTACAATTAATGGATGCCATAGAGGTTTGCCATAGGGAAATCTGTAACCATTTTAAAGAATCGTCAAGCCCTAAAATTGAAGAAAATATTAAAGTAGAACAAGAACTTTTTGAACGACCAAAAATTAAACAATTCATTTCCAAACATGAAGGGGCTGGTGAATCATTAAATGATTTTGATCTTATAAAGAACTACGATAACTTGAGCATGTTACTTTCACATCGTATGAAGCAACAAATACGCTCATGTCAGAGGAAATATTGCCTTCTTGCTAGACATCTTAGGAAAAAAGGACATCATGATGAGAGAAAGTGCCAGTTACGGTACACTTGTTATCCACACTATTTAGCAGATCAAGCTGCAGATTGTAACAACGGGAATATATGTGAGGATACATATGACGAGTTTGAGATGATGCGTGTTACACCAGATCAAAGGAAACGACTTAATCGTATCATTCATGAAAGAAGAAGACGATTTTTGGGGTAACTATGCTAGTTTAGCGAAAATCGAGGTCTATTTGTATGTAAAAATGGTTGAGTATAAAGTTTTACTTGACGTTTTTATTATTTAATATTTGTAAGAGACAATTATTGCATATTATGTCATTTCTTCATACGAGTAATTAAAACATTTGGGATATGCAACATTTATTATAAAAATAAATCAAGTCAAGTTGTCAATTAAGGAATTTATTTTATTTCTTACATACGCTCACTCCTTTTCACTTCTTTTACTTGGAGCCCTGAAAACAACAAAGAGCATTGTTATCCTAACTAAGAAAAATGGTTTATATGTAAAAGATCTTTCAGAATAATTTTTGTTTTATTGAACAGGCTTAACTAATGATTATTTACCTGGAGGAAGGGACTGCTTCAGTTTTTCTGCCTTCTCTTTGTCAGTGATGACGAGGGTGTACAAGAACCTTGAACATCGCACTTTGAATTTCACATTCTCGGCATTCTTCTTAATCTTGACAGCTAAATATATTGCAGAAAAAATTTGTTAATTTGGTCATAACAAAACAATGGTTCACATAATTGTTATAATATTTAGCAAATACTAATTGATTCAAAAAGTTACTAATCCACTATCGTTACAGTTAAGAAAAATGAGAAATGAAAGACATCATGTACACAATTCTTAATTGAATTTTTACTAAAAAAGAAAAATAAGCATACAATTGATTTAAAAATGAACTTACATTTTGCATCCTTCCTCCTTGCTTTGAGAAGAAAGTCCTTGATTTCCTTAATTTCACGTGGCTAGAACAAAATATAAAGTGCAATCACCAACTTGGATTTAGTGTAATGCTAAATGGAAATAAGTTCAGAGTCTATTTCATCTAGTCAGGAGCTTAAATTTTCCCAAAAACGATTAATAAGAAATGGCAAGAAAAACATAAGTAAATTCATATGTCATCTAATTAATTGTATTATATTCAGTCTGGCTCTTATAACTGAGTGGAAAACTTCTGATGTATAAGAATAATACAAATTACAATGTTATAAACTTTCAAGAAGCATAGAAGTGCAATTAAAAGACAAGTAGCCAAAATTGATTAAATAATATTGTGTAGTGTTGTGTTAGGTTAGGTTAGGTTACTGGCAATAGACTTTAGCAATGCAAACTTTAGTTATTATAAATGCATTTGAAAATTAAAGAATGTGTCAACTATGTTTAAAGAATTAATATCAGTAATAATTTTCTACAATATTTATGATGTTAGCACAAGTTACTTACCATTGTGGCGTATTTGTTGACACGCTGATAGTGTCTGAAAGAAAGTTAAGAAATACACTATTAGTTTCAGTAAGTTAACAACTATTGATATATTGAATATCAGTATACTATAAAACAATAACTGACACCTCTATAAATAATAAAGGATTTATGATTTCTAAGATTAAGATGGATATTTGTATCCTGACATAAAGAAGCTACCTACCACGGTTAATCTGTACCGGAAGAAAGGCCAGTAAGGTAATATCAAAATATTAACCAAATATATCTCATGCTTCAGTCTAAAGTATCAGAAGTATAATATAGTGTAATAGGAGTATTTATAAAAAATGGAGATATATATTACTAAAACTGATAAATAAATAATAAAGCTGAAATAATTTATATAGTTATAAGATTATAATTTTGCTTTCCAATAGTTGCTCCTTTGATTCGCATTCCGTTTCATGGCGTCTAGTTGAACTTTTCTGTTCGTACTCTTGTTACGATTCAATATAATCTTTAGATTTTTCAAAAAATATAGTGCATCTAATCAAATTATTAATTCAGTACACGGTCATCATCAACATTTTCAATGGGGAGCAAAGTCAGGTAAATATGCTAACCTAATTCATTGAAAATGTAAAAGTAAAATGTTACAGCTAAGTGTCGCAATATACATATGTATAATAGTTACCCTGAGAGATGCGATATCTTTGCATTGTAAGTTTCTAAATTTGCCATCAGCGCGGCAATTAGATTAGCATATGCAAATAAAATAATGATCCACAATCAGTGAAGCTGTCACAGATGTTTTGAAGAGAAGGCATGATATATGGTTTATCTTATTACCCATTTTTTCCGTGTATTAACTGCTTCTTTCTCAGTATTTTCCTCCGTATATCTTTTTACGTCTTATTATTTGTATTATTTTAAATTGAACTTCTCTCGTCTTAAACTGTTTTTCGATTTTTAGGCAAAACTCCGAAGATTTTCAACGATTCCAAAACACAGTACTACAATGTTAAAAATTTTGCATAAAAACTTCCATATTCGAGTGTGTCATCTATGTGTCAATTGCTTTTTTTTTGATTTGACCAAAAGTTTTAGAACATTTTACGCTAACAATAGATTGTATTATTGCATCATAATTAGGGTATAAATACAGAAGCTTTTGGATCCTAAGTACTTAGTTGAGTTTTGACATCAATCAGATGCACAGTTTATACGTAAAAAATGGTAAAACGAAAATTGGACGGTTCGTCGAATGAGCCAAAACAAGTAGTGACGGTAAAGCGTACTTTGGCAAAACGCTGCCTCAATCGCGAGCTCTACGAGCAAATCCAACGAGATGTCATTGATATATCGAGATTGCCGGTGGAAGCATCGGTGTACATTCATTATTCTTTGATGCGCGATTGGTCTCGCAATGCATTTACTCCGACTATCGATTTTACAAAATATTTTTAGGCTCTCCGAGAAACACCACCTAAACCAAAAGCAAAACGAGCAAAACACAAAATCGATAAGCCCATAAATCAAGAGGAGTATAAATTGGATGATGAATATAAAAAATTATGTGGAAACTTGCCATTTCCAGAAGCACGATTCAAATTTAGTCAAAATCAGCACGCAATAACAAAATATACAACGCTATTTCATAATAATTTATGGATGCACGCTTATACGAGACTACGACGTTATTTGTATCATAAAATAAAAGAGACGAGCATCACACGTAAAGTCGTCTATGAATTTTTAAACAAATTATTTATCAAGATTAAAACTGAAATTTTTGGTGATGAAGAAAAAACATTGTTATCGTGGTTGAAGCAGGATTTGGAGATAGGGGGTTTGGATTTTACGATATACAGATCAAGTCAAAGTATGCACGTTATTTGCGTTTATTTTACAAACTACAGCGCTACAATAAAAGTCACAACTTGTCAAATTTTGCTTTGATTCCAATTTTACGTTATGGTCGACATCACACGACGATAGACACTAGACCATTGAGCGATATTCTCGCACGATTAAAACAAAAATTTACATCATGGATTGATTATTTTAAATTTCATGATTTGGAACGTGAAAAATTTGTGAAATTTTATGGTATATTAACTAATTATCTTTGTCTTTTTTCAGGTATCAGTTACAATCGTGATGTTGACGCTGGAATCAACATCTTAAATATAGGGATTGCTCATCATATCTTGGGACATCAGCTACCGCAAGGATTTCAACGAAATCAACCAACAACCAACAACCAACACAGTGTTCTGATTAATTTATTGAATATTGTATTACAAGTACCTGTATGAGGGTTTTTCATAGAATTCTATGCTTGAGTGCTTAAGTCATCGAATGTTCGATGTATAGATTTCGTACTCGAGTGTGGAAGTATTTGTGCAAAATTTTTAACAGTGTAATAAGTTACTGAAGTACAAATGAATTTAGTCTTAATTTCTTATTAGGTGATGAATGTCATCGATATTAAATTGGATGAACCATATTTGAAAAAAGAATTATTGCTGTGTGTTCTTTGAAAGTTTAAGCGGAAACTTTTACAGACGCCAGTATACTTGAATGTAAGACTGGTTTGTGGAAAATGAATTTCCTTCCACCGCTTGATATCCACTAATCAAAGTATTGCATTGGAACGTTGGCATCTGTACGAGTATCCAGCTTTATGTTCAATAACTTTATAATCATAATATCGTAAAAATTTTTTATTTTGATTTTAATCTGAGCTAGCTCTGCACATTTCCAATTGCTTGGAAAACTACTTCACTTGAGTAATATTCGATTGTATATTCGACAGCAATGTTTATACTTGATATTACGATTGTATTTATTCTCTATTTTTTAGTTAACATTAATGAAGCACTAGAACGAAATGTGTCAAGTGCCGTGAAAAATAAGGAGCGCGTTACGAAAGTTAGAGAAATTGGTATGATGTAATGGATTCCGAAGTTACCTAACGACTTTAATACTTGAATTAAATATTTCATGAAAAAGGTTACTTCTGGCACGTGACGGATGTCTTTTTTGATCCTTACTATTCAGTTTTGGGTTCGCCCGAGAGCGGTAAGATCAAGAGAAGTTTGTTTGGCTTTATTAACTGTATCGCATCTGGTGTCTTGTTCCCGTAGTGACAATATAAAATTATAGCCGAAAAACTAACCTATAAGAAAGGAAGTAATTTCAGAAATCTTGTCCTTTTAGTCTCGGAATGGCAATGAAATGTTCCACTGTCTTTAGTCTTGTTACAGCGACTAAAACTGTTTTGAAATTGCTATTTTACAAAAGTTTTAACTTTTCATAGGTTGTCATGTAGTCCCCAAACAAAATGTTACGCGAAATTGTGGATTTTTTGGTGAATTCGAACAATGTTCCTCCTTTGGTTTGGTCAATTCGATCGGCAGAATGATGAATCTGAGAAGCAAGAATAGAACAAATTTTTATCTATTCACTGGGTAAATAAATTAATTTAACGAAGATAAATTTATAACTAAGGAAATTAATCTGTCGACATAGAAATGTTAGATGCCCATATCAAATTCATAATTCGCAAATGATCTATGAGACCATGAGAGCTTTTGTTACAAATATTCAAGATTCTGGATTGAATGCCAGCATTTATCCAAGTTATGGTTGGTACGATTATCATCCATTTGGTCACCATCCCACGAAGTATACCACTTTCTATAGGAGAATGGGTGAAATATTGAGAGATCAATGGGAAAGTTCGGTTAGCTGAATTTATGTTTCGAAATAAAATTATATAAAATAAAAAAAGTCATGTTTTTCACAATTTTTAAGTATCTGACAGTCCATTACTTTTTTGATAATATAATTTTCGTTTTTACATCTAAAAGGCTTTTCTTCAATCTCGCTGGAACTTTGGTTACTTTTCCTATGTTCAACGGCCGCACAGTAACTTACGAGTAATTGCCTTGAATACTAATTACTACATAAAGAAGCATGTAGCTAGTCAATTGGCTGATCCTTCGGGACAATGGTCCTGGCTGATTAAACAGTTAAGAGATTGCCGCCTGAACAGACAAAAGGTTACATACGTTTTTATCGATATTCTATAATAGCCATTAGGTGGATTATTATATCATTTGTCAATTGCAGGCCTACATTGTGATGTCTGTTCCACCCGGTGTAGAGGATATACAGGGTGGACTATTTAGAACAAGCGAAGAACTTGCTTGGGCTCAGAAACATAATAAACGATACCTCGGTATTATTCGTACATTTTATGACGTAATCGTTGCGCAATTTGCCGGTCATCACACCGATACCTTTCGGTTAATTTACAGTAAATTCGGTATGGGATACTAAAATAAACGTCCCAGTGGCTGGACACCTAACCTTAGATCCCAGTTCCTGAACGTCCCATAAGAAAAACCGTATTACCATTTCTCTTGTACACACGCTTTGTCTGGTAACTGGGACGTGGCCAGTCATTGGTACATTTACTTTAAGCTTTTTTACAAAAACATAGTACTTTTTTTTGGTAATTTTATATATCTAATACACATCCTCTCAATATCATGAGTCGTAAGAAAGTTTCATAATGTTAAGTTATAATGCGCGATAGATGCGAAGGTATTTGCCTAAAATTAGTTTTAAAAAATGTATCTATATTCACAGACAAACTTATATCCTTCATTCTATTGTCTCCATCGATTCAACCGCATTATTCAAATTTACCTTCGATTAGGATGTACATGTATGATACGAAGAGTACTAAGGTATCATTCTCAAGATAGTGTATTCAATTGATTGACGATTTTACTAACGATCGATTATTAATAGCTAGTCGATTATGTCCAGTATCATTTCAATATGAGTTGGGGCAATGATGAGATGGATAGAAAAACGCCAGAGAAATATTGGAAAGTCGGATATAATTTTAGAGACCATTACGCACTTCCGGATTTGAGTTTGTATAGCTTAGAGACGCTCTTGGCCCGAATGGCTAAAGGAAATATCTTCTTTAAAAGGTAAAAAAAAAGTAATGAGTGAATGCGTAGTGTGAATAGAACAATTAGTTATAGTTTTTTTTTCGTTGATTTTACCGAATTTTGTGATAAATAATGAAAAATATACTTTTTCAATTTGAAATAGGATTTTCAAAATAATAATTGTATTTCAGGTTTATCAAAGCCACCCGTGCAATGCAATATGATGGAGATATTTGTTTCGGCCGATGCAAGATGGTCATGATGTGTTCAATTACGAATATCGATTTGAATGACTTTTTTGAATGCATTTCCGGTTTCATTGCAACTATCGATGGACGTATCGAAGAGTCGAACGATATTCATAAATCTGGTCGAGATTCCATGCGGAGATATTTAAGTCCGTCCGGAAGTGCTACACGAAATACAATTTCTATTATATCAATGATCTTTTGCTTTCTTGTTACATGCGCAATAAGAACAAGGAAAATATCAATCTAACATAATCTCATAATCTCATTATTGGTGTCGATATTTTTTTTCTTAACAGTAAGTAAAAGAATGGGAATCTGATAACTCTAAAAGAAAGAAGTCAAATCATATATTTACGTGGGATTATGAAAGTCGATAAGTCTTTTTTGAAAAAAAATAAAAGTCTTTTAGTACCAAATATTACAACATCTTTTATCGTTATGATTGTGACGGACATAATGGACATTTATCGTAATCCAACATTCATGTAACCAGAACTATTATACAAGATTTCTTTACAACCGATTTTCTTAATTTCCTCCACATTCAGTCTGCGACTACGGCAAGTCAGATAAATAAGTTTTTGTGTAGAATTATCAAATAATACAATAAGTAAAATCACCGCGTCATGCTAGACATTAGTCCCTCAAGAATTGCATCTTTATGTTACAATCATATTACTGCTAAAATCACGTGTTACTTTTTCCTAAGATAATATCGTATGCATAATGTAAAAGTATATATAAACACGATTGAAGTTTTATGTGTTTATCGGAAATTGAAGACATTAATGCAAAGGTAAAACATACCACGACAAATTTTTGCATCGGTATTATTAGCAAATCGAACAAGTATATGAATCTACCTCGTTGAAATATATGGTATAGGGAAACATCGATTTCCGATAACCAATATAAATTCAATATCTATCGTATGTCTGCCGAAATATCTTCGAAAGAATATTCGCAATATACTCTTTCATATACACTATTTACATTTTGCACGTGTTAAATTTTCTGTTTACAATCTCAATACTTTTTAACAGATATATAACATTTGCTGTTTTTCTAGAATACTGATATATGCAGACAGGATATAATTTGAAAATTTCGTGAATATACTTGACGTCAGAGGGACACATGTATGTACATAAATACAATCTAAGAATTATCTCGTTCGTAAAGATTTTAACGATGTGACGGAACAACGTCGTCGTGTTACGTTTAAGTTTCAGCATTAATGGAGCTAACGAAAACCCAATTAAACGAGAGTACAGTACGCTGCCGTTATTCGGCTATCTCGATGATTTATCTATATTTTGGCAGCATCCTGCCGGCGATAGGAACGTTCCCAATTAAATTGTACAATAAGCGCGACAGGTTGGAAAAGCGCGTGAATTATAATCAGTTTTACACAAATTTGCCTGAATGATCACAGTTGGCACTATTTATTTCTGTATTTTTTTGGCTTAAAAATTAATTTCGCTATAGTAGAAACTTGTTTTTTTCCACTGTCGATAGACGCACGCGTTGATGGGTAAATATTGTTTATCATAATAATCAGCAACGAAAAAAATGTATTACGCAAATCGATATGCAATATTATAATTTATATCGCCCCACGGTGATTATCACAACGTAGAATAATTAGGGTATGAGTTTTGCGTGCGAGTGTCGATCAAGATAAGATCTTGTTATCTAAAAGCATCTCGAGTTCATTCGAATAAAGTCAGGATGCCAAGTCGAATTCATCGCTCTTTCCAGTTTGCCGGTGTTCCCGTATAATTGAGCTTATCTCTATTATCACGGGCGGTGCATAGAGCGCGCAGGCCTAGCAGTGAATAAATTCCGGCAAAAAGCACCGGCAGACACGAAAGCCACCTCGAAAACGGCGCGATAAATATACCCCTCTAGACTGTCTTTCTTGATAAGTCCTGTACATTGTTACTTGGGTCACTCGACTCATACATTAGCCAAAGCGCCATAGAGCTGCGAGAAGGTGACAATGTGGCTGATAGTAAGTCGGTCGTAAATAAACTGGCAACTCGTATTAAGGCATGATTTCTCCTGAGTTGCTGCACGAACACGAAATAATGCATAAACTGTGCTTTTGGTCTTTGTGTGCTTTCCTTTTGAAATCATACGTACATTATGACGTGTCCACTCGAGGATTATTCGAAATCTTACGTGATAATATATAGAAAGTTTGAAATTGAAAAAAACTTTTGAAAAAAAAACAGAGTAGAAGAGCAATGCGTGAAGCGATAATAATAAAATCTTAAATCTACTATACTTGATTACAGTACTTGCCTGATATAATTTTCGGCTGAATCCGTTCTTTTGTTGTTTTACTGCATCTTCCTAAGAGTTTATTACACTGAGAATTAAACGAGAGATACTCAAGAGGATACCTTTAAATACTCGGGTATTTAAGGTTTGATTTATTACTTGAGTGTCTCAGATAATATCAGGGATCATGAAAACGATCGTGGGCACGTGTTGTGGATATAATGAGAACGAAATAAAAAGATATCAGATGCTCGTATACGACTCTTCCACATGCATCATCGTTATAGCTGTTCTCTGATTATCATTGTTTGCTTGCTTCTTATAATTTATTAATTCACTTTTGCTGCTACATCGTATCTTTTTATTTTATACTTATTGTACTTTTCTCATGAAAGAAAAGCTAGCCTGTGATAGCCATTTTTAATATGCTCCTCGTATTTATAGGATTTTATTAAGTTATTTAAATTTTAATCTCCTTTTCTACTTTACGAATTTTTAGATCTTCTTATTGTTCGATATACCTATTATTTACGTTATTCGATTGCCATCGTAGAATTTAATAAAGTAAGACTGTACTCGATCAAGAGACTCCAACTTGTCTTGTGCAATTTTTTTCAGACAGTTCGATCGACCAGTACTTGAAATACAATTATTTATTTTCAAAGACTCAAGTGAGTCGGGGACAAAAGTGGTGTACAAGATTATGTCTCGAATTTTATTGAGTATCACACAAGAAAACCAGACTAGATATTAAATTTTTATGGGAGAAACAGCGGCTATACGTACTCGTCAACATTTTTTTTACACGAGATACCTTTTTTTTCTTACATGGTCTTTTTTGGTAAGAATATCTTCTGAATCGGGAACAAGTTTTGTGGAAAATATATATACATCAGGTATAGCGTCAAGCCATTAAAAGGAGACACGGAAACGAATGAAATAAAATATTAAAAAGCTACAGAATCGTTTTTCTAATATTATCGGAAATTTCGTACGAAGAAACATTCATTTCCGTCACGTTTCTCCATTTACATGGATGATCGAGTCGGATGACCCTATATACCAGAAAATATTTTTCTATTCATATTTTATTCGTGTATGTGTTACATGTATCAAACGGAATGTACGATATTCTTAAACTTCGTAGGTTTTTGATGCTTTACAATATCAAAAATAATTGCCTGTCACCGTCAGAGCTCGAGATTTTCGTAAGAGTGAAAATTTCTTTTAATCAAGCAGAGCTTTACAAACTCAAACTGCAGATAATCACGTTTAATAACCTAGCAATTAAAACTTTCACGAACTTTAAAGTCAGTTTATAATTTTTTCATTTGTTTCCATTTAAATCAATCAGAAATGTGCTGATACACATATTATATAATAAAAAATACAAATTTTACTAAATTCCACCTATGTGAAGTTTTCGTACGAAATAGTCGTTTCACGCGACAGCTGACCAACATAGCCATAACAATTTTCTGTGCAAAAGTCATTCTAACGTGAGTCACGAATATGATCTTAACGTGTGTTAACCCGAATGCATCCAATAAAACCCTCGAGAGCTGGATCAATTAAATCAGCATTATTAGCTGCCATTGCTGGATATTAATTCCAGTTAGGTATATGGTCCTTAAGCCGGTTTCCAATAATCATAACGAAATATAAGGCAGAGAATGAACAAATCCCATGCATTATATACATTCGAGATATTCCGATGGCACGTGTATAACTCGATTAAGTAAGTTTGCCTGACGGGAACAAATTTTTATTATGGGCCACAGTCAATCAAACTATCATACATTGGATGTGAATTTTGAAAATTTTTAATCTATTCTTTCTCGTAAGCATTTTTGAGAAATAATCGATATATATATATACATATACATATATATACTGTTGTTTTGTACTATTTGGCAATTATTTGAGACTGAATAGAAAATTTTTCAATTGCATTAATTCTGCTACAAAGATACATCACTATGCGATATATTGATTGGACCCGTAGGTGCTCGTATATCGATTGCCGTTACCATGGTTAGGTCCATGGTCCATGGTAGAGTTCATGTTAGAAGTTTAATGGCGGATGCGGGAGGTACTTAAGTGACACATGAAGTGTCTATTAACGGTGTTGTGTAAAGGGATGGTCATAATATAAACAGTATTGTCATTTGTTTTACATTAATATCGAGAATGTCAACGCGGATGAATAACGAAATGATATGTCCATTTTTGTCAATAAGTAATTTTGAATATTACTTAATATACCATATATATCTGCTATCTGATTTCAGTATGCCTGTTACTTGTACAACGTGAGATACTTTCAACAGGGGATAATCAACAGCGGCTGCTGGGTAAGTAACAAAAGTAATATATATATATATAATATATATATGTAAATGTGATTATTCGCCGAACAAAAGATTTTTTCTGAGTGAAATCATTTGCCAAATATAAAGAAAATTAGTTATTTAAAATTGATTATTTGGTAGTGATGAAAATCATTTTGAAAATTGAATTCTCTGCTACTATTGGGAAAAAACGAATCCGTCCTTGACTTCTTATAAGAACTCAAAATCTTCTTTATCTGTCCGATGATCACTCGACCTAAAAACTTTACGTCTTGTTTCTTCGTATCATGCCTGCTGTGAGACAAATGCAGGAATGATGTTGTCGAATGGAACAGTTGTCACTATCGATTTTTTTTCTTTCTTGGTAACGTTGGAACTCGGAAAATTTTTGGTGCTCTTTTTGTAATTCCACGTGGCAACAGACTCTTGTATGAAAGTTAACGTCATAACATTATGAACTTAAGAATCTTTCATTTGTTTAACAAGGTCACACTGTCTCGACTAACGAAATTGTTTAATCAAGTCCAACTGGTCTAAGCTGGTGCCCCTGTCGTGAATAACCCTGTAGATGTATAAAATTCAAAGCTTCGAAGGCTTGACAAAATATTCGAAAAAGTAATACACGAACGAAACAGGAGAACCTCGCATGTTTCATGCGGACGTGACTAAACAGCGCGCGTTGTTGGCAGAACGTTCAATCGATAATAATATAGTATTAGCTGAAAGAATATGAATTTTGAACGAACGGAAAGGACAATTTGAAAAACGTGTTCTTGATGAATCTAAGAATTAATTCCACATTCGTAACTATCCAATAGCCATATATTATTTCGAAGAAAAATATACCAGATGCATGTTCATATAAATTTTTTTTTCATAAACGGAATCTCACGTTAAGATATATCTATCTCGAATCATGTACACGGACCATAAGTTTTATGTAAATTAAAGCGCATAACGTCAATTCGCACAAAAAATATCGTGCGTGATATCGATAATCTAAAGTAGTTCGAGGACAAGGAAAATACGTTACTTGAGCATGATAAATCGGAGATATATATATATAAAGGTAGATAATCTAGAAGTTATACAGGTCGATTAAAAAAAAATTACGTTGAAAACCCCATTGACAACTATGGCATAATTTCAACGTGCAGATATTCTCGTTCGTACCTCTACAGGGATTTCAGTGTTCAAATATTTCGTGAGCTTGCTCCTGATACAAACAATTTTAAATCATATAACCAGCCAGTGTAATTGGTAGCAAAATGACTGTAATCTCGTTCTACGACAAAAAGCAAATCATATACGGGATGACAGGTATCCCTACCAGCCCTGGTAGACCTGATAGAAGTAAGTAGATACGTACGCAGGCAGGCAGACAGGCAAGACAACGTAGGTGAGCTAGAATAGATCGATGTTGAGCTGCGCACGCAAGGAGAACTTGCCCTGGCTGGGCTGACAGTCCGGTTACTTACGAACCTGCACTCCTGCCAGGCTATGTGCGTGTCCGTCCGCTAGGGTGGTTTGCTCCGGAGTGGGGAGCTGTTTGTTAGAGTCACGGAACCAAGGTGGGGTGAATTAAATGGTATGGGGGAGGGTAACTGTTACTGTCATTGGTCCAGCATCCTTAGATTTCGTAAGAGGGGGTAGACGAGATTCAAGGTGGGGACGATCAAAGACACGCGAGCATCTCACCTGTTTGACATATCGTCAGTCTAGTTTACGCGCCCTGTCATGATTGGGCGCTACGAGTGGTAGTATTGTAGGCCAAAATAAATATTACTCGTTAAAATCGGTGCGTGTGTTTTCGTACTGACTTTCTAATACCGGACTGTTATGTGTTTCTTATGTTGAACTGTACCGTACCTGTTACTTTGTTTTTCGAGATTTTAAGTGAATTTATTTTGCTCGCCTGCTATATGATTTCAGTATACCTGTTACTTGTACAACGTGGGATACTTGCAACACGGGATAATTACCAGCGGCTGCTGGGTAAGTAACGAAAGGTTATTGCTGGTTGATTTATTGCTTTGTTGTATTACAGAATTTATGGTCTGTTTGGGTATCTTGATGAGATATTAATGCGCGAGGTTGAGGTGGCGATTAACCTGACATTTGCCATGGAGCAGATAGGTAGATCACAGTATAGACTACTGATGAATAGGTTGAACATAATATTTGGATAGCATTACTGATATAAAGTGTATGTTAGGTGGTGATACTATCGATATTGGAAGTGCTTGACAAAATTAATTTAGGTTGTTTCGATAAAGACGATATTTGGCAAGGTTCATTAATTGGGCAGTTTCAACGATCATTTCGGGAGATATCGCACGGCTGACAGTGTATCGAGAACGCAATTATTTATTGCTAACTGGAAAACTTTTTTTATCCACCAGAAACTGTGCTTCGTTTCATTAACGCTAGCAGTCGTGCGACATCTATCAGACTCATGCGTACTATCATGGGAAAAAGGTAGTAAATGAACCCTTTTTTTTGAAAATAATTTTTGTTTTTGCGATACAATTAAGTTTGTTTAACAACTCTTAAAAATATTTTACACACGGTATATAACTGTAACTTCAAATGTCATGGGGTCGATGCACAAGCGATGTGGATAGAGTTACGAATTCGATATGCAACAGTTGAACGCACTGGCTGTATATATTCAAATTGTACAGGCGGAAAATGGCACTGAAGCGTAATACGAATTTTATGATCAACGCGATTGTAAATATTATTCGAAAAGCGATATTTTTGGATTATCAATATCATACGCAATTTATACATCAGAGCACCAGTATTAAATTCGAAATGATTATTTATTATTAAATTCATTTTATTTTGCCTTTCTTTTATTTCCTTCATTTATTTCATAGAATTCATATCTCATGTTTGTACAATCAAATAAAATTTCAAACTGCTATTTTGGGTTTTCCAATTCTTCTTTTAATTATCTAGCAAATTTTATTATTTTTTTTTCAACTTCATCTTCGCTTCGATCGAATGATTTTGCTGTATAGATGCATTGCAGAGTCAATATGTTGTATTTACAGTCCATAGATGGATATACATATATGCATATATGCATCTTCATTTTTATATCAATCGCAATAACTATATGCTTATTGATATCCACGTCTTGGCTTTAAATTTAGTTCTATTGTGGCTGATTCAGTGTGTATGCTTCTTTTTATTCATATTTCGATTGGTACTATAAAAATTCATTGTTACGTTATATCGACAATAATATGGTTATCATGGGACACTAAATTTAGCTGAATAACAACGTGTCCACTATACCGCCAATGTAATTATCGAATCCCTACCGGCCTATGGGAACCTATACATGATGGGATGTCAGTATAGCCTCCGCGCATGTAATACGTAGGATCCAAAGCGTGATTAATGTTTTTTCCCCATTTATCAATTTAATTGATACGCTGCTATGGCACATTATAACATTTTTCTTTGTAATGAATATAAGAAAATCATATGATACTCTTTTAAGGTGATACATATGTAAATTGACTTTTTATTGATTTTCTCTGTTTGCTGCCAATTTTCAATTCATTTTCATTGACAAAAAACAAAGCAAATTTGTCTGATTATACGCTTTTGTTGATTACACTTAATTAAAATATAAAAATTATCGTAGTGCAGAAAAATTGTATAATCGGTTTATATCGAATCGTTATATAACATTGTTCCTAAATATAAAATCGTAATATACTTTAGCATATGTAGACTTTTTAATCAACGTAAATGAAAAAAACATGTTCGCCAACTGTGGGGGTATGCTATATCGTCTAAAAAAATTTACGTACCTTGCCTCCTTAACGTGACCCTTGAGAATGGACTTAATGCTGGCATGAAATGTCATCAATCCAACTATACAGTGAAGGAAGAGTCTTCGTGATGACATTTTTTTCGTTTTATTCCAGTTTATGGATAATTTTTTACGTCTTTTTTCGCTGTTTAGCGCGAATTGCGTCAGCCTGATTTTTATTCTATATATTCATCTCATCAAAAGGATATTATTGAATAGAAAAATATTGCTGGTTACTTCAGTCCGTAGTGGCAGTGGATCCGGGACATAAATGTATGGTTTTTCGTTTTTTTACGACTTTTTGTAATTCAAGGATATTATTCATTTACACAGAAACTTCGTATTAATTCCTTTTTTAAAATGCATATGCTATTTTTCGATTTTCTCAACGTCGATTCAATTTTACGTCGTGTAGGCATCACGGTACTACGTGTACTAAGCGCTCTTGATAATGTAACCTAATTCTTTACCATTGATTAAATTTGTCTTTATGGAAAAAAAAATTAATTAAAAAATCGCGAAGCCCTTCAAGCCGTTCGCAAATTATTTGTTATGTCGTAAGATGAGCCGCGTAACCGAAGCAAAATTTCCTAATAATCACAATATTATTCTCTTATCAGGGACTTCACGTATAACTTTTGTACCTTAATCGTCATGCAGAGATGCTGATGCGAGATCATCTTTACGCTATCAGCTTTGCTAATTGGCTTGTTTGCCGGTTAGCATGTATTTGATTGCATCTGGCATTTGCATATTTATGTGCATAAGTGAAGAAAGTTTGAAGGAACTCCTTGCGCAGATTGATGCGAGAATTTTTATTGCACGGGCTTCAGAGCTTATCGTGCATCAGTGATTACGATACCAAGCCTATCTGTGACTGTATTTTATATTTGTTACTTGTCCTTCGTAAAACGTAACTTTCTTCGAGCATTATGGTATTCCTTTTGTTTGAGACTTCTTTGGCCTCATTTATCTGAGTATCTTTCATCTCATTGTTAAACGTTTATTGCGCAATTCATTCGTACAGAAGTCAGAAATCATATCAAAGGATATATCCTGAGAAAAATATATTAAAGGAGAGACTCGCTTATATCGTTCGTATTTTTTTTATATTTGCATTTAAAATTTGTCAAGGACTATAGAAAGAAATTCTAGGATACAGAAAAAGTCATCGGTGTTTCAACATTCGAATATTTCAGCGCAGACGAATCAATTTTCAGTCTCGCGTTTAAATTTCATTAGGCGCTTTCTCGATAGGCGATGCGACATTGTGCTTCTTCGTTCAACAATATTTCTGGTGTCGCATACGTAACCTACAAGTCTAAGGGCTATTCTTGAGTAGACTCAAAAACCCAGACACTTTTCCCTTAATTTAAAAGGGATTCGAAATTGTATAAAATGTACAATGAAAAATCATCGAATTTCGAACGTGAAAGAGCGTCGTATTTGAATGCCTTTCGCGGAATATTATCGGAGGAAAATATTACCTGATATGTTAGAAGAGAATTTTGAAAAATATGTGTCATACAAGAATCTGATTATAGGTACGAGACGAGGTTAGGAAAATGTATCATTTTCTGTACTTTTTTTTACCAATTTTTTGTCGTACTTCTTAATCGAATTTTTACGCGAGTTATTAAAAAGATTTTAATTTTATTTATTTCGAAGTTTTCGAAAAATTGAAAAATGTCACGATTGCCTGCTGGTTATTGGCCGCCGTCTAGCGCACGCACTTTCTTGTTCGCACTATGTAACATGTGTTTTGCATTTACATGCAGAGTAGGTATGTTTGTGTCCTTTTCTATTGTCAAATGCAAACACTGGTATCTAGGGTGTCGTAGGTACACGATGCGTAAATGCGTGCTTGATGAAAACTTGTCACTCGTATGCAAGGTGTTAATTTAGTCTTCGAAACGTAACATCTATATGCAACGACGCGTGCATACTTAATTAATTAGTCGGACGAACGGGCCGGACCGTATTGTTTAGTTTCACGTTAATTAGTTGACGAAGTAATTAAGCGGGACAGTGAATTTCGATGGAAGTTCGATTAACTCATGACGTATCGAGACACCGACGTATGTAGATCGTGCAATTTTCTACGAACCATTGAATTATGCATGAGGCATTGCGATCCTTGGGAAACTCCATTGCACTTTAAAGGGAATTTATGAGAAATTTTTTCTGGCTTGATGACATTTTTTCTTTGAATTGATTTCGGTATTTACCGTCACCTTTTGTAAATCAACTTTTTGAAAGCAAAAAGTACAAAAAAATTATAGATTTATTTTGATTGACGTTCCGTTCTAGGTAAAAGAGCCAAAGCCCTCGCACCCTCAGTTTACACTCTAAACAATTACTCTTACTGCGATATGAGATTCTTGTGATTGATAGGTTTAAAAAATATCGATTGATTGAAAAACATGAAAATACCAATAATTCTGTCGACAATGCAAATTGGTACCAACAACCAAAAGGGATCACAAAATTGGTATACATATGATCGCTGTTTTCAATTATTCATCGAGCCAGCTATTCCCTGAGTGTGTCAGGCTACGTGTTCGTTCTGTGTAAAGATTGTCCCGCTTTCCTTAATAATGCACGTGTACCGCCCACTACCCGGTAGACTTTTCCAACTGTGTTTTTTCTCCTTTTTCTTTACGTCCAGCATGATTGATGAAATTGGACGAAATGGATGGTGGCTGATCAACGTATCAGAAAACATTTCAAATTAGTAAACTTTTTTAAATAGATTTTTCAATCGTTCAATTCACACTAAGCTTGTACGTGTTTTATTTCTTGAGATTCTTTAGTCGTCATTTTTCGTTAAAAAAAATGGAAGCGTTATTAGGTAAATCGAAGGATTTAGATAACTGATTAAAATAAAAAAGACTGGAATATACTGAGAGAAAAAGAGATACATTCTAAGATTAAAGTGTAGGTCAATTTTGGTTTCTTTTCTTTTCTTTTTTTTAAACATAATTAACAACCCCTTTGATGTTTCTGATTTCGAAACTAAAGACGAGAAAATGTTTAATTATAAGAAAAAAGAAAATATAAGAAAATATTTGCGAAGGAGGAGAGATGTTTCAATATTTACGCAGTTCGCAAACTGTATAGATTGAAATGAGGGAAAAATCATTGATTTAGATAAAATTACGTTTTATTTTGAAATTCGCTTCATTGGTGCGTCGGTCGTTATAAAAAGAAAAATTCAATGCAATATTTTTTTCATACGGATAAAAAAGGCTTTGAGAAACATGATGCTCGAGGGTGCACCACACTTTGCCACGAATCGCACCCTCTTCACCGTCTGAGTACACCTTTAGCAATTTGTCGGCCTTTTTAAATTTACCCGCCTTTTTTCTCATCCTCCTATTGAATAGCCCATGGGAATTTCTTGACTAACCCTCGGTCTTTGCAATCGGCAAACTCCTCCGCGACCACCCTCACCGCAGTCTCACAGTCTTCCTATCGTTTCTTCAATCATCACTGGCTCACCTACCTTTGCGTCAGAGGGCAAACAGTTATTATAACTTGGGCGAACTTGTTTTTGACGATCTTCGCCTCGATATCAGCTACAAGCTGATTTGCTACACGGGAGATGAGAGGGGTGGTTGGAAAAAGGTTAAAAGTGAGAGGATAAAAATACGTATGGCCGTATAAGACTCCCCGGTATAATTTGAACAAAGTTTTTTTTTCCTCCAGAGAAAACAGAGCATAGAACCGGCATTTCGTACTACTTTTAACTGTTGACTCGAATATGGTCAAAGACTGATAAGATCCATCGTCCCCAATGGAAATAGGTATGAATAATTAATTATTGCAGACTATCGTCTTAGGCCTGACCAAAAAAAAAAAAATTGATCCCATAAATTAATTAAAAAAATGGACGTATTGTAACTGTATAGCACTTTATGATTAATTGCACTAGATACATCTGCATATTTAATTATAAGTAAATCCGTGAAATTCAATGTAAATATAGATTATTATGAGAATGCGAACTTCTCGTTGATAATATTTTTTTTCGCGTTGCCATTCTTTGGAACCGCTAAATTTTAAAAGAATTTTATTGCATTTTTCAAAATATCGATCCATACCCTATTATGGTACTCAACTTGTATCCCTATAACTAAGTTTTCAAAAGATCCAAAGTCTACTGTATTTGGAGAATTATATAAATTTGATCTTACGATTGACCTACCTATTTATATATTAATTTGTACGTGACGAAAATTTTTTCTCTTAATATCCAGCATTAGGATGCAACTACGTTCATTTCCGTTAGTATCCCAACATATATTGACCGTAACATCAGCCCCGAAAGAAAAGCGTAATATCTGCGACGCCACCACACTGGCGGAACAAAGCGAAACGTAATTCCATTTCCAGTTGGTCATAACCGCACGGCTATGTGGCGAGAATCGATCGGACGGCAACCTGTGTATACCTATATATGTACGTGCGTGCAGCTCTATGCACTCTGATAATCAGTAAGTTTATATACACGTGGAACAACCGACTTGAAGTTTTTCTATCTATTAATATGTCAAGTAACATTTAACTGTCACTGCGAATCGTCGATACGCTGTATCTGTCAGACGAGTTACATCGGAATGACACCGTTTGTCGTTGACGGATAAAAAGTATTTTTAAAGTTTAAAATTATCCGTCAGAATCATCATTAGCGAAATTCTAGTATTTAGTAAAATTTTAGCTTTCTAGTATGTTTTTTTTTTCAAAGAGTGATTTAAAAACTTGTTTATTTCGTTAAATGCGTTTTGATTAACGAGTTTGTCGACTAAGCTGTCTTTTACCGGGATCCCATTTAGGTTTACGTCGCTTTGGAAATATTCTTATGTAGGAATGAAGTGCGCGGAAATAAAGTTGACGGATAGGAATACATAAGGCACGAGGGCAGAAGATTCAAAGGGCTTGGAAGTGCCATAACTTTAATCGGATTGAGGGATCACGGTGGTAAAGTCAGTCGCGAGTGGAATATTAAAATAAGATACTATACTACCGCGTCTACATTTACGTATTTTGCGTGCATGAGTCACGCATGTGATGTGTGGTTCACGTGCGGTTTTGCATGGAATTGACGTACACTCGTTTCCTTAGGAATTTCCTAAGAGTTTTACATTTTTGATGCTGCGTACGTCAAAATTGTCCCATGGGATATCTGTGTTTGTCATGCGGGTAGGATATCGAATAAAATAGAAATATAATATATGTATATGTACCCCATCGGATCAGGATTTGCGCATAAAGATTATTACACAAGATGGTCCGTGATGCGTTTGAGAGAACATTTGTTTTTTTTCTGTTTATCTAAGGATAATATTTGTACAGTGTATTTTATAGCCCCTTTTTTTCCCTAAACGACCAAATAAAAATTTTGGGGATTTTAACCTTCGAAATACATTTTTTCGATATTTCAAATATTTACATACTTTTTGGTATCTATGCGTATATGCTAATTGGATAATGCGAAATGCACATGGAAAAGGTGTCTGAGATGGCATAGGGAATGGCACGGGCACTGATATGCCGTCTTAGACACCATTTTATTATTAAGCGTATTCTTCAGTGTATTACTCAGCGTATTTTCCGTCAATTTTAATAATTATACAATTTTTACCTCTGGCAATCGAAATTTCTCTTCCTACAGATAGACATGTTTGATTTAAGCTCCTCGGAAATACAGATTATAAGTTTCATTACGGTCAACTATTTGATTCGCCTGAGACTGTCTTCTTATGATTGTCATTTATATCAATTCATTTTCATATTTAACGTCGAATCACACTGGTTAGGTGAACAGATGATTTTTGGTCGTCTTAAAATTATCTAATCTGCCTACGCCTAGTACAACAGTATCGCATGTGTCATCAATGAAAAAATATAATTTTACAAGGCCTTTCACGGTTACGCTGAATCACAGTTATAGAAGTGTTTCAAACAAGAATCCTGTTTCGTTTTCATGTTAACTGACACAAATTACCATGTTATTTAAGAACTTTTCTCCGGGACAATTTTTGCTTGCCTTTTTGACGCCCCTAAAAGGTTTTTTTTTAAAGCTGGCGCGTAAAAGATCATGTTTTTACAGAAAAAACGCCGCAATTTAAATATCCATAGTGTCACTCGCGAAAAACATACCACCTGAAGTTAGCCCCCGTCTATTTGATGTTTATGGCAGAGCTATATTATTTAGGGTAGTACCTTTATCGTGAATCACTATAGGGTCATTTACGTTGTCTAAATTGATCGTGTACACAAACCATAGCCATTTTTCGTAACCCCTGACGGATATATATTCGCCTATATAAATATTAACGTAACCCGCATTACGGGTTAGATTTGGATAATTTATACAAGCGTATATTATCATTTACATTATTGCTTGAAAATTGACCTACTTTCTTTTTTACATTTATTAGCGCAGCACCGCTCCGGGTCTAACTATTTTATTGTATCTATTGATTTATTACTATTATACCGCCGGCAAGGAACGAGCGTAAAGGAACAAAGGGAAAAACGAAAATCTCTTATCTCATCAAGAATTTTGCTTGTGTTCCGTTGACGCTTTATTACTGCATTAAATGGCGAGTCAGCAGGGAGAGTTTCTCTTGCCGTATACGAAGACGCCTAGGTTAAAATTCGTTGTAACAGGACGCCCTCGAGAGTTGAAAACTAATGAAAATGCAGCTTTACGTATTGCGAGTCAGAATTCTTTTTAATGCCCGAGCGTCACGCGACGCGGCGCTGGGATCGATAATGCATTATTCAATGAGAAGCTGTAAGCTGCTTTTCCAAGTTGCTAGCGACACCTTGATAATGACAAATTTTTTTTTGTTACTCCTTCGCGCCCAACATGGATCTCTGGCACGTTCGAAGATCGAAGGACACTCGTATAATATATAATTCTCCTTAATGAGATCGAGCTGTCCGATGACAATTAATTTGATTTTAATTATCTTGCTCGATATGGATATACTGACTACCAACTGTAAGCTTCCTTTATCAATCGTAAACTCTCACGACTTCAATGTTTTAATTGGATTGGTTTCGAGAGACTGTTTAATTACGTACAGCTTTAGATTAACACGTGACTTTGCGCGAGATAAGAACGCACATCTTAATTCAATTAAATGTATTTGCAATTCAGGAGATATATATATATATATATAGGGGGATTCCATCGTCTCTCCTAAGGAATCCGAATATTTCCAAAGTCTCTCGTAAGAGCATATAGTTCGCTTTATTATTTCGTATCCCTGTCAGCATCTTGTTGACGCATAACTAAATACGAGTGCTTCCAGTAAATTGCTCCCGCTTACACATAGATCTTCGTATAACAATGGCTACGACATGTTGTTTTCTCAAGAAATATAGCGTGGATGAGCATAATCTAGCCTGCTGACAGTATTTGACACGGTTTGTATATGATATCTGTATTGTATGCTCGTATAATATTGACAGACGACGGCAGATTCGCATAACGAAAAACGTATGATGAATGAATATTGCTACGCGAACTGGAGCAATGCTTAGACTGTTGAATATTATATGAAAAGCTATACAGTGACAAGCAAATGACGTATGCTCGTTGACAGAATTCGTTAATCGATTATCGGTAAGTTTCCTTTGCGTTACAAAGATGGCATCATTCGACTTGCGCGAATAGAATTGAGTTTACATCGTAGACTCGAATTGCAGCGAACTTAACTTTCTGCGCGTTTAGTGTAATTATTTCTTTTCACTCCGAGACACTCGGGAGGTACATAATAATTAGATCTGAAACTCCGTTAAGACAAATTGCTCGACGAATATACGACTATTTAATCACTTAAGCTCAATAAACTTCGGGCCTGCTGCTGAGCTGAGTTTGTAAAATGTTTAACGATCAGACGGGATTAGTAAATTTTCGTTTAACGCGTGTAAGCCATTAATGATTGATTGGCTTTGTGTGCGTCACAGCGTGACGTATAAAAAGTATTGTTTTTGTGTGAAAATGACATTTGTATTGACGTTCGCTTTCACGTATTTCGCTTGGGTTATTTCCGCAAGAAAGTTTGACGGGAGAAACAAAAGTAAATAAAAAAAAAAAAAAAGTTATCCTCTGGCTGGTTCTCGCTGATTACAGAAGTTTCGGCTAAGTGGGAGCGAAATAGTCGGCTAATTCGGTGAAAATCGTGGATCCTGTGGTTATGAAGGGAGAGTCGGACATCTGAGGAATAAGATGGGGTTCGGGAGAAAGGGAAGACGCTGGAGAAATGGAAGAGAAAATAATGGGGCGAAACTGTTCTTTGATCGTTCGTCGCTCTCCGAAATATATATCAAGAGATTTGTTAGAGGCTTACGTCAAATATATATATATATATATATATATACACATACACACACATATACATATAGTATTCAGCCACGAAGTCACTCCCTCAATAGCCAATGTCACGACTCAATCTTTCACGAGAAAATCTTAGACTTTACTTCCGCATGGGTTTTTGTATTCATTGGTTCTGCTTAACATTCCATTTGAGACACTTATTTTCTCTATCTATTATTTTTCCACTTTATACGTTGCGACTCGGCTCTTACGTTCGGAAATATTTCTTTTATTCTTCATCTCGGCAGTCGATACGATAAAGTGTAATTTTGTATAACTTGTGGTGATACGAAATTCAGCTTGACTGAAACCTCGAAAATTGTGGTAGCTATAGATTAGGTTAGATACATAGGTTAGGTACAGGTCGTATTGGATGGCCATGTTTTATCTGTGCGATAATACTTTACTGTGAACCCGTCATCCTTTTTCTGTACGCAAAGGTACCCGCGCTTTAGACAAGCGACCAACCGATAGTTATAAGCTTTGTCGGTCATGCATCCTGGTTATGGAATTTTGAAAATTTTTCCTTCAACTTTTCATTTTGCATTGAAGAATCTCGTAATTAATAAAGTTTATCGTCAGGTGAATGAAAATATGGTGAAATTGTTTTATCGCTATATTAACGTACACAGATGTATGCGTGTACGAGGTAACAACGCCATTAGCAATGGTTTACGTAATGAAGATCGATTAATCGATTTCTACGCTAATTCAAAGTTCTACTGTATTATTCGATCCCTTGATTATACTGCAATTTTTTCAATCTTTTTTTTAATGGTATTCGTCTGGCTTGCATTATCGATCGAAGACCGACAGATGGTACGCATCGTTATCGCGTGGGAATAATAACAAAATTGTGATAATAAATGGATTTGTTCATTAGCGACGGAACCTCATGATACGCATGGCCCTATCTATCGTGTTTGATACTGGTAATATCGATGTACGTATATTAGTGTTATAGTGCTTCTTTTACAACTTTTTTCACTTTTTTTTTTGTTATGCCTGATTTCCTTATATTTTGCCAATCGATAACAATCGCGTGACGGAGGAAGTATTCTCTACGTGAAAATTGAGGATTCCTATCGCGTCTGATATGTACGAGCAGATAGCAGCCATTCATTTTCAGATGAGAAAATTGCGTTTTTCGCTTTCATTTGGAAGCAATAGAAAGTGCGAGGATAAGCCTTTCGCAAAATTGTATAGTCTCTTGTTTTTTTATTTTTTTTTTTTAATAGTATGCGTATCTACGTTGGGCTGTAATAAAATTTCATCCATTACTTTTTCTCATAAAAAAAGTCATGCTAGATTTTATCACAGTTTTTATTGCTGTCGGTTTTTATATTTATTATATATATATATTTGGTCCTACAATTCTCTTAGATGAGTCCAATTACCGTTTGGTAAGTTTTGGAGAAAGTTACGTATACGATTGAGATTTTTGTCGAATAGCTGCAAAAAGGTAACATACGTAATTAATACTGAATCACGGGCCAAAAAGTGACATAAGGCACAGAATAGATCTTTCATATTGTAGTTGGTTTAAGCGGTACATACGTGTATACGTGTATTTGTAGATGAATCAGAGATATCAAAAATAAAATTATCTAGATAAAAAAGCTTATCAGCATCTGTGGAGACAGCAATTGTAGTCACGATGAATAACGGAGCGTGTGATTGGGATCAAGAGCGGCCACTTTGCAATCATTTCATCTTCTCGTCTTGGCAAAATCGTCGTAAACGAAACTTTGGCAAAAGCCTTATAACCAGAGATTGGAGCTAGGAGCTAGTAGGTCTTAACCTGAACTAACCTAATCTAACAAGAGCCCAAGAGGATGATTTCAGTAGCTGGCTGAACTGTTAAATATTTTACATTTTCGGAATCGCGTCTACCAGGTGCCATTCGAGATACTCGTTTCAGGACTAAGTCCTGGAGCATGGCAGAGTCATCATAAAGTATAACGAGTGGAAACTGTATAATAATATAATTAACATATCGGCATTCCAATATATAAATAATTCAAATATCATTTATATAACATCTGCAATTTTTTCTATTTTGCTACTCATTTCCATTGTTCGAGAGGTTGCCAGTAAATTCGATAAAAATCTAAGTAAAGCGAAAAGAGTTAAAAAAAATATAAGCCAAATGCTGTACCCTAAGTATATATGCACCATATTATCATTATTCCGGGATAGTGCACCTCAATCCCGTTAAAGTTAGGTCTTACAATTAGATTGTGAGGCGCATCGGTAAAGAAGTACCTCTACGTGACCGGCTCTATTTGAGAAATGGTTGTTCCGTGCAGTGTGGTATGTACTCTGTTAATGCCCGTACGGATAGGAAACGAAGTTTTGCAAAACCACTCCTGACCATATTCTCAACAGGTTCTTATTGGTGTATGACACGTGCAGCGTTACTGGTTTAGAAAATCGGAGGTGAACCGTGTGCGTTTCTTATGTATGTGGCTGGTTCTTGGGAATCCCTGTACACAAGAGAGAAGGGATTTCAGAAGAGAGAGAGAAAGAGAGAGAGAGAGAGAGAGAGAGAGAGAGAGAAAGAGACTTCGCTTTGGCTCAGAATCGATGCTCTGTTGTGTACGCTGTTTGCACTCGAGTAAATCCAATATGAACCTTACGTCCTGCCACTCGGTATATGTGCACTTGAATGTGCAAGCTGTGAATATCGTAAGACACGTGAACTTTTTTTTTTAGAAATTTAAAATTTCATTCACCGCGCGAAAAATTTGAAGCAAGTCTTTGAGTAGTTTAATAATTCTCTCTGCACACGTCACATTACTCGTGTCGCCGCACAGAATATTATAATATGGATCACGTTGAAGTGCTTACGAAATTTATTCGTTATGCGAAACGTGACCATATTTCTTTATTTGCGTAGTTTTGGGTAAAATTTTGCAAATTTCAAATCAAAGGGTGATGCCTGTGTAATTGTTGCGATGCTTGTCACCCCCTCTCCTCCTCGTCAACACCCATCGGCTGCGTATCACTATTTACTCACAAATTGCCTCAAATAATTGGACGCGTTCGCATTGACCATTATTATCGAGGTGTATATGACTATGCTTTTTCTACTGTTAATGAAATTATGAATTTCATTTTCGGTCTGTAGTGTATTTTGATTTTTCTTTACAGCTCTCTTAAAGACGTCCTCACGGCTCAATAAGTTTTTAATGACTGCGTGAAACTTGTCCCAGTTAAAATTTATACTAACCTGTCGTGTGCAGTGGAAATAAGGGTTTGCCAACTGTGACGCAGTTTAGCTTACCAGGTACAAAGTTTTTGGAGTATGCAATTAAGAAGTCTATTTAGCTGCAATTGAGTGGCTGTGTTTTCTTGTGTCGTTTCCGAGGTCCTCGTTAAGAACGGGATTTCATTATAAAGTATTTTCATTGGAGATATAATGACTTCGTTTTGTATTTCACCGGGGAAAGCAGCTAATAGCTTTGTGCTATAAATAAACTCTGCTACTTTTGCGCAATTTTATATGTTATAAGCAGAGGTTCATTGTTATTGGTATGACAAAGTTTTTGTAATATTCATATACGTGTGTTACGAGCTACTTCTGTTGGATGATACTGATTTTTTCTTCACTTTCTCAACTCGATGAAGGTATACGCGAATTATCTTTTTCGGATAGAATAGAACAAAAAATGAGAATTTTTTGTTTATTCAATTACATTATAAACATAACGAAAATTAGTATTACTTCAATTTACGTTTAAAGTCTCATATGGCATTCGAATTTAGGAGGATTGGGAAAAAGAAATATTAATGCGTCCAGTATGCGATATTTAAATACCGAACTTTAAGTACTACGGAATATAAGTCAGAATCAATTTTCTTGGTAATGTCCGCCATTTGTCAGGAAGGCAAGATGGTGGATGACGGTGGCGTATAACTTTTCGTTTTAAATGTAACTTGATTTTCTCCCTTCGGTAAAGTTTCTTTGTGTTTTTAGCCTTGAGTGTATTCGTCTTGAGAAATGAGAGGTGTATGAAAAAAAAAGTTTTATCCCCACGTCACAAGTTGAGAAACTTTTTGGAACGGTGGTGGGGTTACGGACAATCCCGAGAATTAACGGACTTGACTGAACGTCAGGAGAGCATTGTTAACTCGTGGCATCGACCAGTCTGAAGTTTCCAAAGGTTCAAGAATAAAAATTTTTCAATCCACACGTAAGAACCGATTGAAAAAGATGGTTATAATAATTTATTTCATTAATACAATCGTCGTTGCAGCCGCACGTCATCTCGTCCCTCAGCTGAAATATTAATCTGATCTGGTTTAACGTGGCCTTCACTTAACGTAAATTCAAATTACGCAAATCTTAGGGAAAGTTAAAGATCCGATGATATGCCGTTAAATTTCATTCGTTATTTTTTCTCCCCCCCCCCCCGTGCTCTACAACATTTTCTGAATCGTTTTCTAAATTGTGAGCTTTTCCCTTGGACATTGAATAATTGCGAAATTGCATTCTCCCTCGTAAGCTCCGACTCTTTTTCTTCATCGATTCGTCCACTCTGGGGATAGGAGTATCAATATTCAAGTCATGATTATACGTGCTTTAAAGACGGTCCTTGCCGACAGATGGGAATATCCTCAAAGTTTTGCAAAAATCAACGGGAGATGACGGACTGGTTTTTTTTTTCGTATAATATTGTTTTTTCTCATAATTACAATTAAACGAGTCTTACTGTAGCGTTATATTCGACCTCACTGTGGTTCATTACTACGTATATCTGTGGATCACATTGATTATCGTGGGTCACTTTCATATTCTCTTTGACCTTTACCTGTGAACTTTCATGGCATCCTATTATATTCTCAGACGTTTCGCAAAATCAGTGCTTAGCTTTTTTTCGCCATTCGCCGAGACACGCTAAATGGAGGCTTATTAATCAGGGTTAATTCAGAATGCATTCCAGTAATAAAATTCCTTACCCTCAATTACCTTCTTCGTTCTCTCATGGATGTCGATTAATTTTTTTCACACTCAAAATAATAATAATTCACGGTTACGTCTTCGTAAAATATTTTAAATTTAATCAATACTCCAGATAAAATACTTGAGGTTATTGTTCAATCATAATACAGTCTTACCTCAATTTTTTCTTTTTTTTTTCTTCGTAGCAGAAACTAATTTCAAACTATTTTGATTCTTCATCATTACAGAAAGGTGGTGTTTAAAGTTTGCATGTAAATGGTCCATTATCATTGTTGCACGCACCTGAAGATTTGGCACTAACCTTAACTACCGCTGAGTTCCATAATTTCTTGCACACGTCAGGAATTACTTTCATCAAATATAATCAATATTACCCAATGACTGGCTAGTTAACTGTTTGGTTGACTAGCCGAATCTCTCATATAAGGTTTTCCTTCCAAAAGCTTCAAGCTTTACTAACCCTTGGTATACGTATACGTACAGTACATATATGTTATCAGGAGTTCGACTAATCGTGCGACCCGTGTTCCTAACCATGAAATCAGGCACTTTCGCAAGAATGCCACTGGCAGCCATATTGCTTAGCCTTAACTCCTATACGAATTGAAATGTCAATGCCGTGCAGTTTACCTTCGTTAAGTTATTTTTATCGTTGAATATATAAAGGTGGCGTAACTTTTTATTTTCATCCACTTTTTCTCGTTATTTCTTTTAAATGAGCTTTTCTTTTCTTGGAGACCCCATAAACGGAGCAATATACCGTAATACGAAATTTACGGTATCACTTGTAGAGGATCAGACCGTGGTCCTAATAAAGAAATTCACATTGAACTTTGCCACGACATTCAACATTTTTTTACGCATTGCGCGCTAAAAATAGAATTTTCGAAAATAGAATCATCAAGGATCTACAGGGTGCAGTCCATTAGTTAGCCAGTTTCTGAATCTGCTGAATTTGGCTAGCGAAGTTGTCACGACAAGAATCTCCCTAGAGGTTATATAGGGAGTAAAGGGAATTGGATGCAGATACGGCTGCTAGGCTTGCGATCTGTTGAACTTTTATTCTTGATCATTTTTTTTTAAATCGAATTGACTTTCGCCGATGTTTTTCATGTATACATTGTCGCTTCACTGGGACCGTCGTTTTAATCTTAGCGTTTACTAGTTAACTGGCTTTTTGGGATTCTGCCGTCTCCTTCGCGAGAGAAGAAAGAAAAAAAACAAATGCTAGGTAGAAAATTGCTGGCTTTCGCTGTTATTTATGTAGTCGTTAAACAATCGAGCAATTACACAGAGGCTTAGGATCTGCAGTGCACTTTTGCGCACGTTTTTCACATATATTTTTACCTTTCTCATAAACGAACGGCTGCGGATTTTCCGAGTCTTTGACTTTATAACATAAAATTTTTCTTTTTAAACCTTTGCGTCGTACAAACGCTTTTTTTTGGCATCAAAGTAGAAAATATAATGCTCCACACTCAAACCTTGAGAGCGACGTTATTTTTATATATAAAAAATGCTTCAACGTGCGACGAGCACGTCCCAGGTTTTGACGGTTCCATTAAAAAAAAAAAAAAATTATAATTGCATCTAGACTAAATTTTCAACAGTTGGTACAACTGCCAATTTGAAAGTACGCAGACCATTTCTATTACTCTCGTTTATTACCTACTGCTGCTGCAGCTAAAATAATTTTTTTTGTTTCAACAATTTTTTTTACAAAAGTTATCTAAATATACCTAAAACGGTGCTTCTTGTCAATATAACAGCTGAATGTCAACGCATCATTATAAACTTGCAATTGACTTAGTAATTCCCAGCGAGGACTTTGTGCAGAAGATTCTGGATGCTTGGTTCAGGTTGCTTTTAATTAAGTCTCACCCGTTAATTAAGACTTTCTGCGACTTCGAAGGTTTCGTTGTCTTAACTGTCGATGTTGATTTACTCGGACGTCTGATTGTTTCATGTTACTATCTTGTGTGTGTGTATATATATAAATATATATAGGCAGCTTAGCTAGTGGAAGAATCTGCCTGACTATCCTCCTGCATAAAAGTACCTATATATTCGTTGTACATCTATTATCATCTATGCACACTCTGTATAAAATCTCTAATATTCGCAACAAATGCGCCAGTCGGTATTCATGTGTTATTAATTACGAAATTTATTTCATGTAATTTGCTCATTTCTATACAAACTTTTTTTCAAATATTTATTTATAAATTTAAGAAATAATTTGGCATAAATTAATCCAGCGTTGCTTTATTTTTATTTTTACTTTCCAGATTCTGGTAATATTATATAAAAAAAAAAATGTTTGTTCCCATCTTTCTTTGTACTTGTTATCATAGATTTCGAAATATCAGGATCGTATTCTTACTTGACGTATACGTATATATCTATACATTACAGTAGCTTTGTAACCAGGTTATCTTTGAGTAGCGCTATACATTTAGAATGACAAGGCTTCAATAGACTGATGATCGGTTCAAACACCAGACTCTACAGACTGGACTGTCAGAGAATATAGTAGAGGTGCATGATCGTCACCCAGAACCATTGTTCCTGTATGTTAGTTTCTTCTTCTACTCAGTGCAGTATGTACAATTCGCTGAAACCTTTGTTCATTAACAGTATACAAGCTGCAATTGTACTGCAGTACGGCTAGCGTGGGCCTATACACACTTTTTTTCTCTTTACTCACTTTAGTAAAAAGAATCCATGTCAGGTTTTAATCGAAATTTCGATCGTTGTCGCTTCATTCGAATTGCGATTGGCTGTCGGTGTCGTCAGTCGACGAGTATGGATATGTAATTTAAAAAATAGGCTAACTGCTCCGGGAAAATGTTGGATTGTGTTCGTCGATGATGACGGATGTTAAAGCAACCCGGGTGGATATGATCCTGGATGGCAGCCTTAAAAAATATACTGGCTCATTGCAGAAAGGGTTTTCTAGATTCTAAGAATGTGCATCGTTTGAGAAAATGACATGTTGGTCATCGAACAGACTGGTCAATTACAAATAGGAAGCAACTTCGGTTTTGAAATAAAGTGGTTGATTTTGAAAACTGTTGTTGTCGTTTGATAGTGACAGATCGGTTAAGCCAGAAATATTCGTTACGCTTAGTAAGCCATTAGCTGATTTATGAAATAAGATAAATCGTCACGTATCATAAATGTGGTGACTATTGACGGCAGATTCACATATAGGTTGGGACAAATGGCGGGGCGTGCGTGTCTTAAATATAACGAATATAAGCGGTGGTCGTTTAAAGGAATTAACGAGTTCCGGAAAAAAAAAGACTTGAAAGTTTGCTCACGGGTTTTGTAGCGTGTCGTGAAAACGGCGCGATGAGGGATTACGGTCGAGGAGGTTCAGTCCACGGCTGGGGGATGAGTCGTTCAGCGGTAAGGGTTGCTTTGCGTCACGGGGTTCGATAATAATCTGCAGAGTTAGGGGAGAAGCACGACTCTACGCTTAATGACGATATCGGTGAGAGCTCGCTTGAAAATAATTGTGTTTCATTTTCATGGGACACCCCAATACCACTGGCTCCTCTTTAACACGTCGTGACATTTTCAAAATTATCCGAGCGATTTCTCAGTGATACTTGGCTGACTTGTGGGAATCCACTTTCAGGCAGTAGTACGATACCATTGGTGGTCAGACGTTTGAGTAACCACTGAATGCCTTGCACTTACGTGGATATACTAAATCAGAGGACGAAAATCAATGGGTGCAAATAGATGTAAGCTCAACACCTGTAGCGCCAAGGCTTTGAATCTCGTACTCATCTTTGATGAACTGTACCCTGTTGCACTTGGAGAAAAGCGAACAGTAACGGCTACTAGTATGGTTAGCTATGAGTCCTAGCAGTGAGTTTTGGTACGCAGCAAAGTATTCCTCATTTAAAAATCCAATAAGAATTTTCATCGGCAATCATTACTGCTCCCTCTTTCCGTGCAGGCGTTCAATTGGATTTCCGCGTTTTTCTTAAAACTCAAACAATCCGTAACAGCTACAAGCACCTAATCCTCAAGAATTCCCTGTTGACGTTTCTCGTTATCCTCAAATCTTTCGAAAGTCCTAGACTCCTTGGAAAACTTTCTACGTCGCGAAGCAACCAGCTATCTAAACTTGAAAGTGCCTAACCCTAAGAACTCGTTAGAGACGTTCAATCATCCGGGCAATGAGAAGCCATCGGTGCACGACTTTTGAATTTATACTGAAAACATATAACGTTCCAGAAACGCTATGCTACCGCTATACGAATTCTTATTGACTTCACGTATTTCTAACGAGTCCTATCGGTTCTCCAATTACTACGTATCCATGAAACTCTTCAGTAATCCAGATACCGATCACTTTGCTATATCAAACTTCGATATACCCTACAGCTCGTGAATCTTCGGGAACCTCCGATACTCTCTGAACTTGCGCAAACTTTCGTCTATTCGAAGATGTAAGCTCAGAGCCAATACGTCACGTGGCTGCTACACGTACGCTAACACGTATAAATACATGTGTTTACCATCACCCACTTAACTCGCATACACTTATGTCAGTGGTGGTTCCATTTTCCAACTCAATGATCCCTACCCGTATTACAACCCTCATGCGTCGCCTATGTCTTCCTTCGCAGTTAATGATTTACTTCTCTAGCAGTTTCAACCATTTCGAATCCTCCAAGCATTCGGCAACCCTTGGCAACCCCCTACGATCAAACTACCAGTCACTGCAATCCTTGCTACGCAGTTCAAGGGTTCTACGGGCAACCCCCTTAATCTTCACTTTCTAATTTAATGCGCTTGCGAACATCGTTTCTGCGCAAGTACAAAAGCTCCTCACTAAGCTCGTATACCTGATGGCCCTGATGTAAAATTCCTTTTGAACATAGTTTAACAGTACGCCATTTTTTTTTTTCATTAACGTGCGGCGTAGCGTTGCTATAATTATCTTTCTTTAATGTTAGAATTCCTTTTCCTTTTTATTGGTAGGAATAATATTTTGTTTTTTACTGACTTTGGTCTACGGTGTAACTGGAGCGATAAGTTTTTTTTCTTTCTTTCTCTTCTCAACATATTAAAAATATACCTGCCGCAGTGCAGCACTGTCCCTGGTACACCGGTGCCATGATACTCTAAGTGATATTATAGTTTTATATATTTTATTTACTGCAATTCATTAATTTCTACGCGGTATACTCAACGAATACATAGGTTTATTTATATATTTATTTATACGTGTACTAGTAGGTCGTATCCGTACTATGTTCTATGTAGCCATCGTAAACCTTACTTACCGGACTGTAAAACTCACCGCAACACGTACGTTAACTATCTAGTCGAATTAACGTGACATTTTTCCGATATCGTTACTAGCACGTAGCCTGTATATCTTTAATTACATAAAAGAATGAACGTAACCTATAAATATATAGATATTCGACCTAATGATCATGGAATAACATTCTTCGTCATATATTCTTGTGCGTTGCGAGTTTTATATGAGTTTTCTCTGTAAACGAAGAATCAGAGTTTATTGCATAAGTCGACTGTTAGGTTAGATTAGTATATTGACGTGTAAAAGGTAAATCAATCTCTTGGGATAGAGATCGTTTAATGGCTTGGGAATGTAGGTGCGAGGGAATAAGCTGTTGAAGATTGTTTGTAGCTCGGGACAGTGTTAGAAGTAGAGAAATACCGAGAAGGTTGAACTGTCGAAACTTAGTTCAAGTTTGCCAATGATGGTGTTCGATAAATATTTGTTCGGGAGCTAATTTATTTCGTGTTTATTTACACGGGACTAACTCTCTCGTAATTTCACTTTCGAAGCTTCTTTGCGTCACTATCTGATCTTGCTGATGAATGGGGTATAATGATATTTTTTTTTTTCATTTCATGTTCGATATGATTAGATTCTTTAGTCACTTTTTTTTTTTATGGGTTTGCCTTTTCTTGTTTGTTATACAACAAGGATGAGCTCCACGATTAAGGAATCAAAATTATTATTAGATCGTTGCGTGGTTGTGAGTGAAAATGTTGGATTTCATTTCGATATAACTTATTTGACTTGCGACCTAATTATGTTGTTGAAACTTTTTTGGTTTCAGATACGAACACACACAGCGACGATTTGGCCGAAATTCAGTGTCACCCGACAATACCTAGGAGAATATTATCGTGAAACGAAACTTTATACGATGACTCGTACGCAACGATTGATTAAGGAAGTTTTGAGACGTCGTCATTTACAACAAAGCGTTAATAATAAATTCTCTATTTGTTTGACAGTCTCGATGACGAGTTTAAGTAAAACGGAAAACTTTGATGATCTTGCGTGAATGTTTTGGAGTGTTTTTGTAATACCGTAGTCATTTCGTTAAGGATCGAAACTACGCGAGCGGTACGAAAAACGAACTGAATTACGCAGAGGAACGAGTGTATCGATTGTTATCGAACCCTATGCAAAAGCAGTAAATATATAATAAGTTTTGGCGCGAAATTCAAATTCGTAATTCCCTTACGTTTTAGGAAGTTTATTTCGCTTCAAGGTGATTATGTTCACTCGGTAAAAATCTTAGCGAAGTTCGTAGAAATCGTCCATTTAGTGAACTTCGTCGAATTCGTCTGCGCTTCGAATTAATTGACAATCAAGAAAGGAAGAATGAGTTTCTTCAATTCTCTTCAGCAGTACGTCACCGACGGTGTGGCCAGCTTGAGCTTCAGTCCCAAGAGGTTCTCATTCAGCCGGGAAGATTCAACAGCCGGCACTTCCGGTAGAAGTGGATCTACTGGAAGTGTCACTTGCACGAATGCCGACGTTGGCGCACAGCAAACAACACCTCATGGCTTTCCTAAGGTAGCTGGAATATAAGAATTTTATCACAAATACACCATTTAGGTGCTTTTGGATTTTAAGCGAAATTTATAGAAGGTATTTAATATCACAAGCAATCAATTAATTTATGAATCACGTTAAATGTCATTCATAGAAATTGTTTTTCTCGACTTGTTTTCTATTTAATATAATGCAAATCCTCTCTGTTTGTTTATCAGGTAGTACCACCACCAGGAACAGTAACGCCACCCCACGCGCGCTCCCTGTCGACGCGTAGGCGTACTTTGGATTGTACTTCCGGTCCTAGTTTATCGGTGCACCCTACAGCCAGCAGTGGATCGGCGTCTCCGAGAAGGGTTGGTTCTTTTCGAAGAAATCCAGCACCCGCAGATCGACCACCCCTTATGTTCTGTCGGCGACGACCCTCCTGGCCGGAAGTTGACATTCAAGCTACTTCTGGGTAAATTTTTACATTACCTATTAACGCACATTACTACAGCGTCGTTTATTATCTCTCAAGTGTATTTATTAATGTTGGCCTATTTAATGGTTAACTAACGTTCGACTTCTCTGGCTAATGAGCTTTTGGCATGTTTTCCGTAACATTCGGCGAGCACGAAAGCAATTTTGCTGGGGGGTCAGAGGCCTACTTTTATTATTTGTACATGTATACGGCCCCGTATCTGTATCTAAACATCATACATGTTTAGATAAACTTGAAAATGGAACAAATAATATTCTCGGGCTTAACTTCTGTGAAAACGAACCAATTTTCATGATTTTTTTTATATTCACGGGAAAGAATAATGACAGAGTGCGATAACACGTTAATCTTTAAATATTGATAACGAAAGAAGTTATGACTGATACTATATTATCTGTTCGTCTGTTCGTGATAGGCTCCGACATTACTGAACGAAATTTTGCTAGAATTTAAAAAAAAGTTATAACTCAGTATTTTTCTTGTCAGGTTTTCGTTCATATTTCATAACACTACAGAAATTAGTGGCAGAATAAAAAGCAAGAGTACACGTAGAAAACTGGGCATATTCGTTTGTTACTCGTCGTTCCATCTAATTTTTTTTTGATTTTCAGGAACACTAAGTTACAAATTCTATTAGTTTTTGATAATGAGTTTCGTGTAGATTCAACGTCACACTCTCACAGTTATCCAGGTGAAACCGGGTCAAATAGTTTAGGCATATTTAATTGGTAAACTAATTTCAATACGTTTTGTACATATTAAAAGGTATTTATGTAGTCACGAGTTATGCAGATGGTGCGATCGCAGCATTCAAAATGATAAGCGCAGATTCCTATGTGGAAAAATCTAGTTATAATAATCGAATTTTTTTTCGTCGGCTTTCAGTCGATTTTAAGAATACTCAACTTCAATGAGCATCGGAAGGAATTCATTACTAATCAAATTTTAATTGACTGAAAACAAGATAATATTTAAAATTTACCGTTGATATAAAAAATTCAAGGGGATCTATGACCCATATTTACATTTATCATTCGTTCATAGGAAGATCACTAATGAGAATAATAACAATATTGGCTTAACTATGATCCTTCTATCATGGTTTGCTACTTCCTCTATATTGAACTTCCGGCCGTGTCAACACATCGTTTGCCCCTTGGATAATAATTTAGTGTTTGGATTTAGAGGTGTATAGGTGAACCTCACACATTCTCTGCACGCGTACGACCCTTAGTATATACACGTACATCATTGCAGAACTTCCTGTTTCCACTTACCTGTCGGATACAACTTAACACGTTGCTCGTTCTTGCAGACGACGGTTCTAGGATTAATGATTTACGACAGGGAAATTCAATTCATTAAAATCTATTGAATCGGTCGTGGGTGTTTAATTTAACATACGTCCGACAATTATAAAAATATATAAACGGATAAAATTCACTTACGAACGAAGGCTTGCTTTAGAAACGGACGAATTGCGCGAATTAAGAATTTGTCTGTGGAATTTCCGGTAATTTCGATGCTCCCTGTTTATTTCCGTGAACTCAGGATATTCCCCTATATTTGCATTTCGGTCAGGAATTTCCTATAGGGTTGAATCCAAGCGATGTTTCATACAATTTGAATTTCACTCCAGCCACTGGCAGAAGAGGGTTCAGATTCAAATTTCCCGCCGCTAGTATTTCCTTGCCGCACATCCCATCTCTATAGCTATCAAGGATATGCTCCTCGATTTCCGCAACATGAATGATGGAAATAGCCCGAGCCTCTGAGAACAGTTGTTTACTTTTATGGAACCATGTCAAAGATTACTGAGAGAAAAACAGGTAAAAAGATTCGAAAGAATTTGGAAAATGGTTTGACAGGCTAGAAACGTTAGTTCAAGTATTTAATTATTTTTATGCTGTTAATTTGAAAGTAACTAAATATATTAGAAGTTTGACTTTTTTGTGACTGCAGGTAATTGGTCACTGACAATTCTGTATCTTTGGGATTGGGTCATTTCTATGGTTTATGGTATATAGACTTTGTTAGAAGCGTATACACAGCAGAATTTGGGTTCCGCCTAAGCTTAGAATATTCTGATTGATTGCTGTATGAAATTAAATGGACCGAATTTGAAATGCAATTAGTATAGGACTAGATCTCTAAACTGGCTTCCTCGACTGTTTATTAATCTGACGCCAATATTGACGAGTTAAATTTGAGATGAGAATTAGGGTTTCAATAGAATCCGTGATGCTATTGCTGCAGGTCGAGCCCTGGCAATTTCATGATTAAGACAATATCTGATTAATGAAATTAAGTGGAAATACAATGGCTCTAATTAAACAAGCTAACTTAGACTTTATACCGGTTTTTTCCCCATTTTTTTTTTTTTTTTTTTAGTTATCTTAAATCAACTCAAGCAGCGGCATGCATAGCGCGAAATGAAATGAAGAATGTTGATACCTACCTAACCTAATCTAACCTAACCTAAGAATTTTTGGGGGTTTCGCCGCGATGATGGGTGGAGAGGATCAGGTTCAAAAGAACAAGGGAATTATGTTAGTTCTCACGTTGACTGTTTCTTGAAAATTGATATTTTTGCATTTGAAACCGCAGAAGGGAGGGATTACACGAAGGCGACGAAAATTGAAGAATGTGTATATCATTGTTGATCTATTTGTTTTTCATTTTACATGGACTTGACATTGTTTACATTCTCGGTATTGAATATTATTAAAAGTCCGACGACAATTCATACGAGCTGGTGATCGAAATCCATTTGTCTTGCGTTATAGCACGAAAGCAAAATAAGGAGAGACGTCGTAAAAACTCTGGACAGCCATAAGAAGCTATTACTGTACATAAAATAAATAGCCAGTTAAAAAACGTCAGCGAAGCGCTCAATCCATTTTTCCCTTGGATGCATTCACTGTAAGGTAAATCATATTAGCTGCAGCAGTGTGTATTTCTTGATAAATCGAAGCACTCAGAAGCTACGTTACAATACTTTCAAGAAAATTTCTATGAAATTACGATTCGTCTCAATATTCCTAAATGGAAATTAATTGATGTGCCATGTGTGCGAAATAATACGCGACCAAACGCGGATGGAAATACGAAAAAAAATTTACCTATATTTCGACAATTTCAGTAAAAAAAAAAGGTCAGTTGCCGTCCCTGCCGTCTTTCCCTCCAGCACGAATTATTTCGAATTTCGTGTTCCTTTAGGAGGCATCTGCCGAATATTCACGAGAAAAGGCCCGAGGCAGGCTGTTCGGACGACAGATACTCTATATAGAGTAGCAGACGTAACCTCAATATTGCCAGATACAAGGAGATTACACATGAGAGAATTTCAAGCAATGGGCTAATAGAGTTAGCAGGAAGACGCGTTATGGTATAGAGGATCTCGTGCCTTGTGAAACGATATCTCATCCCCTTCGACCTTCGAAGTAGAACTTCAAGCCAGAGAGGGTTTCGGTCGTAACGCGTACATGGGTACGTGGAGTATGAATTTTCATGATATTTCGTAATACATATCGAGAATGAAATAAGTAAGAAAACTTGAATGACCTGTGGTAAAAGTAAACTCGAAACATGAAAATATGAAATGGTTTCTATAATCTTCGATTGCTGGGGTGCCGGTATACCTGAAAATTATGAGTATATTTACAATATTTACCGATAGATGGCTACGAACGGACACTAGTGGAATTTAACGGTAATCATAGTTGAAGCTGGAGTTTCGAATATTGTGGAATTCTAGGGACCCTAAGGAATACAATTCTGCGAGAGGCAGGCTTGAAAATAAAAATCTTTGTCTCATTGAATGGAATTTATTGTGCCGGGTTCGTATAGTACTGTATTTTTAAAACGATAACACGAGTTTTATAGTCATGTTCTGGTCGGTATGCGGCACTTAAAATGTCTCCCTGGGGAGTTGGGAATTAAGGTTATATTACATATTTACTCGTAGATGACTACGATATCGTGGGCTTGAAGTTTAACGATGGCGGGGGAAATATCTGACATGGTAATGTACGTGTAAAAGGGAATTATGGAGGATGTGGGACTGGTGGGTGTACAGCTGAATTATTTGAATATCCATTAACGCGGACATTTCTAATGAATTTTAAACGCACTCATGTGTGCGCTCACGTACGTATTATGTATGCATAAATATCTGGTTCATAACGTGCTATGTGTTGTTAAGCATTGTTTTGTGCTATAAATAAAAATAAATATATATATGTCAGAGTGCAGTTTCCAGGACATGCGGCACTCACAATGGCAACCCGATGTATTTTTTTTTCTAAGAAAAAAAACTAAACCTTGGGGCATGTGGCGTTAAAGTTCTAACCTAATCTAACTAACGAAGCCATTTCTTAGTCCATCACAACTCCGAGTGTCTAGCACCATAATTTTTTTAGAAAATTCAGTGTGAGTACCTCCAAGGTGTTCTGGAAGTATACATTGTATACAGAATTTTTCCAGGTCCAGCCTGGAAAACACCAAATGTCCTCATAACTGCTAATACCCCAGAAAAAAGGTTCTAGAACCCACCTCTAGACATATTTATGTGTGTGTATATATATATATATTTATTAAAGGGACGTCTAAAGCAAGCTACGTGTTAAAGGTTAATGTACTATCTTGAGCGTGCTCGGTTTACCCTGATTCGTTCATTTTACTATGATGAAAATCTATTTCAAAATTGCCCAAAATTGTAGCATACTTCAGGATATGTACTTAATATTCCTTCCAGAATAGGGATTAATCTCTGAAACAACCCCTTTTCTTCTTCAACGCCCCGAAAGAGCTTGTTTAGGCTTCTTCTGCTTGGAGTAGCTACCGTCGTAAAAGTCAGCCAAGGATTACGCTCGTTTTGATGCGTGGTTTTCTGGAAGTTGCGTGTCTGACGATGGAATAGTTAAAAAATCATTATTCCTTACGAAGGAAGTGCTTTGTGTGTAGAAAGTTGTACTTTTTTGAAAAATTAAACAGCACACTTCGATGATGGTTTGGTCATGGGAGTCTTCCGAACGAACTTTAAATATGTAATTTGCAAATTTGTCAATGTAATTATTCACATTGTTAGGTTACTTTAAGTTAGCTTATGTTGTCTTTGCACTTTGCTAGAATTTTTTGTTATTGCGTATCCACCTTAATTTCTCATAATAACAATGACATGATCTCTCAGTTCCTGCCATTAATCTTATTTTGTTTAATGTGGGACATAAATCATAAGATGAAAAAGGCATAAAAGTAGTGACGACTGAAAGAGAGTGGAGTAGCCATTGTTGCTATACGAAAGAAAATGATATTAAGGAGGTTGGAAGTGTGGTACGTGATATACATAATTTGGTGACGGATTGATCAGACATTTCGTGTGTCGGTAGCTATTGCTGTCATTTCGAATCCTGCGAGTCTCTCGATCCCTCGTATTTTGATTAATCACTGTTTTTGGAGGAAACACAAATAGAAAGAATAAAAAAATGGCGCATTTGTTTAATTGATAGATCATTAAATAAAACATTTAATCCGTGATATAATTGGCATCGGTACGTCCACCCACAGACAAATTTGGACAGTGATCGTAAATTTTGCCGTAGCAAATGAAAATCAATCGCATTGGGTGCACTGGGGATTGGGCTTAATGGCTGCGATACCTTATGACATAAAATATGCAGGTCTTATTCAAAAAAATGTCCGTCGTCTAGAGTCGGTAAAATCGTTTCCATTCACTCGCAACAAAATTGAGAAAAAAAGAGCAATAATTCAACCATTTTTCCATTGAATACATAAAAGATGCATTTGATTGGAATATAAATTGCCTCTTTCGGATCGTTTCGAAGAATTTTTTTTAACGCACTAAACATATCTTTTTCCATGGCAATTCAATAAGTTTGGTAAAAAATTGGAGAATCTCATAATAAACGAAATAGCAACATTGATTTTTGTACGGCTTTCTAACCGTTGGAAAGTCCCTCTTAAAATCTCAATCCTCGACAACGCACGCTATAGTTATATAATATATAATATTATATATAATAAAATAATGTACAATAATTAAATAAAAAGGGCAGGGAATTCGAAATTTAATAAAAGCCAAGGGAATGAAACGTATCTCCGGTTTCCACTGAAGTACAGGTAGAAGGGACGATCACGTCAGGCTGGGTCTGAGGCAACGAGGAGGGCACAGAGTAGACAGGACCAAATAGCATTTTTGTATAGAACTAGGGCAACGATTTCGCGCGCGATTGAAATACCTACAGTGCTGCAGCGCTATGAACAAATACACGGGATATCTTTTTTGAAATATTACAAATTTTCTACAGACCGTGCTACCCCAATTCATATTATAAAATAGCACTTTATTTGTATCTCAAAATACGCACAAAGGTTCGGTGTCAGTTGACTTGCCGTAAATCTGTCTATTAATCACTTTCATCTCAATTTTTAATCTGTAGCAACACTTTATACAGTAACGTACCCTTAGCTCATATGGGTCAATCCAGTAGACTACGGCTATCGCTTGCAGCGACCACCATGGAGCCAGCTCACTGCGTTATGATCCGGCGTTGTAGCACAAGCTACACAAATTCGACATGAGGATAGAGGAAGATAGGAATCAGGAGTTGTACAGCTGTGACTTTCAACAGATCGATAGCACGTAGGACTGGTCAGCCTCAGATAGCCCAGAAACCAATTAAGCTTCAGTACCTATTAAATAGGAGTGAGTATGAATTGGATATACGTGCAGTATAAAGAACTCAAAAATAATGGACGATTAAGAAAACATGGGATACTTGAGTACCATTGATATACCTATATGTATACATATGGGTCAGAACATCTGAAAGTATCCATGAAATTCATATATTGGCGAATATGACTACTTAAGATGGGACACCCGGTATATGTGCCAATAGAATTCCATATTTGAATGCGTAATAATAATAAAAAAAAATAATGTAATAAATATGACGCGCATGTTCACTAGAACTGAGAAGCATTAATGCGCTTTTAAATTTGTATCTTTCAATGGGGGGGTAGTGATTTAGTAGAAATGAAGAATGAAGTCACGGATAACACTGTAACTTCCGAGAAGAAATGTGTATCGAGAAAGAAAATCAGATCTGCGGAATGATTTGTTGTTAGGTGATTAATGAGGTATGCGAATTGTCTTTTCTTGTAATTTGTTGTACGTAAGACGTGTTTAGTGATAACACAGGCGACAATGATATTTGTAATATTATGATTATTGGCGGGAATCTCAGATGGCGGTTTCCTTGGAGGAGAAGAATGGGGCTGGAGTTATGGCTCGAGAAATCGATACCGCTTCGAAGGGTAAACGCAACTTCTCCGCCTGGAGGGTCGATGGATTCATCACTGTTCTCAAAAGAGCTTTCACTCAGTATCTACAAGGGGTAGCTGCCCTCGAAACCTTCTGCGTTTCTTCGGAAATATTGTTCGGGGACGCCAACGTGAGTTAGTTCGTGTTAGCGCCACCAGGGGAGCGAAAGAGCGCTTTGGTCGTGGAATTGCGGTAGTATCAACAGGCTCTTTTGAATAAATATCAAACGCAAGAAATTTATGCACAAAAAGATAGGATTCTAGAATTGAGGAATTTTATTAAACGGCTAGGGTTATAGATAGTACTTGTCATAAGTGTATTTGTATTTATATTGATTAACGAACTGATTTGAAAATTATTTTTTATTGTCATTAAATGTTCTACAAGACTGCAGATATGTGCTGTTTTACGCATAAGCAGAGGTAAGGGTTTCTGGCAAGGTTATTTGCCCCAAGTTTTGGTATTTTTTGAAATCTCTTACTTGCACGTATTCAAATAATTTGTATGTAAATTTCATAATGTTAGGATTGTTTGCAGTACAGATTGGCAATTACAATAACTTAATCCACTTTCTAATTATAATTTGAACTGGCATATAAGTTACGTACCGTGTCACTGATTTACATTTTTCTGTTGTGATCCCGGCTTACGTCCTGCGTAAAATGGGCTCATGCATTCAAATTTAGTTCAGGTGTTTCGGAAGAAAGATTCAGTGGCGCAGTCAGGACGAGCTCATTTGAATATTGACATTTCACTGCGCATCGCAAGCAGGCAGATGCCTGTGAATTATTTCGGTGTAAAGTGAATGGGAAGAATTCCTAAAGTTTCTAAAAAAAAAAACTCATTTCAGGGAATCGACTTGATTGTATAGGTAACCATCAAAGGCTGTATGAAACTTATATTGGATTTCATTAAGAACGCCAATTTAGATTTTCAAATTTTTGTCGTGATCTC
The DNA here is from genome assembly GCA_030142595.1 of Trachelus iudaicus. Classification (NCBI taxonomy): domain Eukaryota; kingdom Metazoa; phylum Arthropoda; class Insecta; order Hymenoptera; family Cephidae; genus Trachelus; species Trachelus iudaicus. Next base: position 64,244 of record JARQTH010000246.1, read on the forward strand.
AAAATACTTTACTTACTCTTGATACCATAGCCAGCTCAAACAACAAAAATAACATAATTTTTAATAATCTCATGCCCATTGATATTACAATACCCGATGCTGAATTAACGATCGATGTAATATATTTGTATCTAACGGCAAATTGTAAGAAAACAAAAAAACGACAAAGTAACCTCATTAAAATTTAGGAATATTCGATTATCGATAACAAAAGGCACCGCTTTTCCCTTTGTTCTCCCTATTATCGTTTTTTATTATATTTCGAAAATTCCTTATTGGCGGTCAATAGCTTTAATTATAATGCTATTACCTGAATACCGTCGTATAATTGGACGGTGAATTGAATAATTAAGACAAACAGTTAAATTCATTAATAATGCAATGCACAAAGAGTTTGACCAAACATTTTCCTGCTCCCATACAACTATACTTTTAAAAAAAGTATAACTCTTAAAAAGAGTATAATTCTTTTTCCAAAAACAACCCGTAAAATGCACCACGCTCATTTATGGGCAATTCCAGGAGATTCCATTCCAATTACACATGTCATAAATAACATGCGTATAATCATGTAATATTATCTGTAATTATTTAAATATTAATCCGAATTTTAACATCTCCCGGTTCTCCTTCAAACTCCCTTATCGACCTTTCCTCACCTATATTATGCCATCGTAAGAGGTTATTCAAGTTAAGCTGGTGTTATCCTGAGGTTGCAATCAACCTGCTGAATGTGACCTTATATTAATATCACATTCCTTATCCAACCATCATAGCTACCCTAAACGTGAAACTACTCCACTTACCTCTGTCTATATATATGTGTATATATATAGTATATACACACCACCTATTCCCTATCTGACTTCATCCTCCAGGATTTCCTCCTTCATCCCTCGGCTTCGATTCTCTATTTCCCTATCTACGGAAATACCTCCCAGGTATTCCCAGCAGGGTTGGGACCGATACGCGTCTCTGACAACTCGGTAGGGCCTCGATGACGTCTTGGAGGTCCTTGAGGGTAACCTCGACAAAGGATTCCCAGAGGAATTACACGATAGAGAGGGATGAGGATTTAGCCAGTTTTCCTTAAGGATAACTGGGAACCCTAGACCTTTTGGGAGTAAAGGACTTTCGTATTATTATATCTTCTTTTGCGTCTTGAAGTTTCGCTCGTATCTTTTCTGAGCCACATTTCCCACCCGAGATCACGAATTTGCATTTGCATTACGTATGAACATTTTTTTATTTATCTTTTTACCCGAAATCAAAATATTTGCGTATACTTTATATTGGCTGCATACTGTCGACGATTAACATCCTTTTTCCCTCTGTGCCCTTTGTGCTTTCGTACCTGCCTCGCCGACGCTTTGTAACCTCCCAATGTTGGCTCACTGCCAGGGCAATATTCGCTTCCCCTCTAATGTGCAATTAAGGCCACGGCGTGTTGCGAATTTAGCTTGCGCGACTCCAAGCTTTTCCCGCGCTTTCATATATCAATCACTTTGCTTCTGTTACACCGGGAAAAGCTTTCTCTGCCACACGATAATCCTTAGAGCCTGCTGGCGGAAATAGGAGCGGCTGATAGGTTTTGCAACTAGCATTTGCCACGCGGACTCGCGAGAACGTTGGTTATGTAAATGTAATACGTGCCGAAATTTGAATTTTATTCAGTACGCCCTTAGTATTCGTCGTGCCTCCTATTTTTTTTACTTTTGGCCCTTTTTGTTTTCCATATCGAACTTAATCATCGGCGAAAACAACCGAAACTCTTGTTTCTCGTCACCTCGTATAGGATCTATAGAAGACAGTTGATAATTAAGTATATCATTAACCAGGGTAATTGCTATTATTATTAGAGATTTGATCCAGCCACTTTTTTTGTACGTGCGGCAGGCACAAAAAGAGAAAGGATTAATTGTGCTTAAAAGTTACAATGTCTCAAACTGCTTTAAACATTTACCTATGCTATCCATTGTTGGGCACAGCGAAAAGAAAGCGAAAGGACGACAGTATTGTTTTTATCTTGATATATTACGTCGGAATTATCGTGAAAAGATGTATGTGAGTAGCCATTAGGCTTCATTTGTTGAAAATTTCGAAAATTTTTACCGCATTGCGTATATGCGGCATGTCAAAGGATCGTGAAATTAGTTTATGACATGGAACCACTATCTGTTTGGAAATACGAGCAACGTCAAATTGTATTATTAAAATATTCGTGCGAAATATAACGGCAGGCGACATTTTGAATTTCAAATAATCTTTTTTAGGGTCGCGTATGGCGCGACGTACGTAAATTTCGTAAATTTAGTAACTTGACGATATTTCTTTCTATACGTTTCATACGTTATATCTTCTATCGCGAGCAAGAAATTGAAATTTCATACGTGACTGTGGGTTAGGTTAGTTTAAGTTTGGCTACTTTTATAATACTTTGGAAACAATGGTCGCATGGTCTATTGGAAGACGCCTTAGGGTGTTACAAGTTAAAATGAAAATTTTTATTATTTCGAAAATTTGTACATATGGTCCTACGAACAGATTGAATTTTTATTTGGAAATCCTTGTTTCTTATTAGAGATACGTGTACAGGAGGAAATGAATTTTGTATAAAACAATCAAATAATATATTCGTGGCTAATCAGACAATCAAATAATATATTCCTGTTTGAAGTGGGCAAAAAATTTATTAAATTATGTTAATTGACTTTTATCAATTTTCCATACTACCAATCTCTCGTTTCTCATTCGTGTATATTTTATGTAAAATTATAACTATGATATTTTTCACTTGAAAGGATCTTTAGTTTGGAAAAATTCAATTTAATCGTAAGTTAATGCCCACGTCATGTGATACCGATGATAAGAATTTCTTTGTAATAAGTATTTCATAAAACGTTTTATGCTTGGATATTGACAATCTTTCAATAACTTTCGATAACACAACCTACCATCCTGTCAAATAAACCTTGTACTGCATACGGTATACTCTTACCAGTCAAACCAGAATTATATTGAGGATTTGATCCGCGTCTGAGCTACGTCTGATTCTTTTATCACATATTCTATGTCTACAAGTATACATATATATAGGCATGTCAATTTTATTAGCATAACTCCGCTTCGGTTGATTTAATATTATTCTATGTATGATAAAAATTCGTTAAAAAAAAATTGTTTCCATTGTTTCCCACAGTCATATTTTCTGGCACACGATTTACATTGTCGTTGACTGTTAGCTTCTGTGTTTATACGAATTCCGTGGAAATTCGAAGAAAGCACAGCGAGACGCAAGGCAGTAAATAACGTAACCTCGTAAAACGTCGCTTTTAACGATTTTCACATATCTCACTAGCGAATCGAAACGCCCCTCTACGCGATTCCCTTATAAATAGGAAAAGATAGGCGGTTTCCATTGATATCAGGATCATTGATCTCAGAATTGGACAAATGCAAAGAACAGATAAGTATTATCTCTTGTAGGTACATTTAATCTCTTTGCTAAACGACAAAAAGTGCTTTCTGTAAGAAATTGACAAAAAAGATTATTCCTATTATTAGATTATTATTATTATTATTTACTAAAAGACCAGTTTTGACTTTTTCGTTAATTTTCTTACGACACTCATCGATGCCCTTGTTGATGATTGATTTTAAAAAAAAAATTTTTTAACCTCTTCGCACTGACGCTTTTCGATTGCTTTCCCATTCTTTTATGGAATATACCGAAGGCTATATCATAACACTGCATAGCCATCGTCCCATTTTAGTTGATAACTTTGTAGACTTTCGCCTCTCAAAAGCCACCCCTTGTATCGTAGAGTGGTCGAAAACATGGGATTTACTTAAAATCTCAGCTGGATGTACACCCTTTCGTTATTATGTCGCTGAGTGTGACTCCCTGTACGATACTCTCATGGGGTTGATGGAAAAGGAAAAATCACCCTCGGAGACTCTCTTTTTTCCCTCAGCCTGTATTTTTTATGTATTGCAACAATTTTTCTCTCACCCTTAACACACGCAATGACGAAGAGCACTTACGTACCAAAATTCATTGTGAAATATAATTTTTTTTATTCCTTTTTTTTCCATACCTTTGATACCAAATACAGCTACAGGCAACTGGATTTTATTTCAAAACTCATCTGTAATGGATATTCCTGTTGTACTTTGTGAGGCATATAGTAAGCTTTTAAGGAGGGTACCTATTGGCACACCTGGAGTCCTCTTTGTTGGGATAACGCCATTATAAAGAGGAGATCCTAAGGAGGTGAGGGTTTCATAAAATTGAACTTCAATAACACTTAGCGTGATAACGTTTTGAATATATTCTAGATAAATGAAATGAAAAAAAAGTTCTTAAGACAGATCGGCCGTAACAATGGATTTTTACGCAGAACAACTACAGGAAAGGAAGAAGAATAAAATTGGTAAATAAAAAAAAGTTTAAGGATCTATAAGGATTGACTATATAAGGAACGTGTAACTACCATTTCGTATGTCGTTTTCATACAGTCGATAATCAAAGATACTATTCTTATTGTTTTATTTAACTCAAACGTCTTTATCTTTTTTTTCGCAAACGTGCGAAGCAAGTAAATATGGTAATATGAGAATGACACGAAGTAACAGGGGAATTCCGAGTACCGGTTGTCGCTTGTATATCGATCGGTCCTCTACCACGAGAGAGATATATAACGGCAAAGGAGCTTCCACGGACAACGCTGTTTAATATGCGTTCACTCGACAATTGTCAAATAGGAGTGAAACGCTTGGCATTGTTTGCGTGAATTTACAGACGAGGAGAAAAAATGGCGCCGAGGGGTTCTATTCTTTTGTCAGAGTGTTGATATTATATCAGCAGTGCGACACTTGTTGACTCTATAGGGAGAATGAGGGTCTTGTAGGAGTGGGGGAAAGAATGGGATTGTAGGGGAACAGAAGAGTGGTGGGGGGTCGGTACGGCTCTCGTGATTGGCTGGAATGAATGAAGTAGAGAACACGTAGTGGGGATTTCTTAATGGGGACACCTTTTTAGAACTTTTCTTCTGGCTCTTATATGTATAACGAAATGCCTTTTAATTCGCATTTTTCTTATCAATGTATCCGATCATAATCAATTTACCTGCTAAAGAGATATTAGTAAAAATATTCTTCTACGCGTCTTATATTTAAATTGTATTATCGGATTTTGGTAAATTCGCGTTTGGCTCATTTACCTTGTCAATCAAACAATTTATTCGATTTTCGTATTTCAATTTCAATGTCGTGTAATATATGATAGTACAAACACTAAAGTGTGCCGGGTGTCTCGGAACATAAGGAAAATTGATATTACATAATTCATTGGGATTGTGCTACTATACATATGTATATATTCGATGTAGACATAATGATAGATTAGCCGGAAAAAAATAATAACGTCGTAAGGAATTATCGATTTTGACAGAATAAAGAAGAGAGTCACGTATGATAGAGGCTGAAATTCGAGGGTTGGATATCATCAGTATACACATACACGTAGTTAGGGCAGATGTTGGGAAATTACGTACTAAACGAAATTGGTAGAAGAATTCTTCTTTTCCATATAGTTATATATAAGACATCTTAATATATGTATAAGACAACAGCACAGTTTACGCTTCAATCTGACTCTTATCCCCATTACGCATATTTTTTCGAAAAAGTATTTTTGAATCTCTTAGGTAACGAGAACATGCCTACCATCGTTCTTGTAATTGCTCGAAATAGGGCTTTTTGCCTTTATTGAAAAATCAATCACGGATGAAGTTATACAAATTTCTAATGTAAATCTATAATTGAGATAAGGATCTGAGGGATTGAAGGGTCAGAGTTTGGTTACCTCCACCTACAAGTATAAAGGATTATCCTGTTGAAGGGATACCGGAAAGGAAATTAGAAGTGGCGATCCTTCTATAACACCCTTCAGAAAATGACACAAATCAACCCTGAGTATGAATAATGGACTGGGAATAAAACTGAGCTTTAGTCAATCTGATTAGCATCCCGGATCATGTAATTTTTAAGTTCTGAAAATGTCAAAGAAATTTTTCATTTGGATTGGTTTTTTCTCCTAAAATTCTACTTCATTTTTTTTCCCGACATTTATTCATCTGTCGATTAGGGTCTACCTGTATAAGCTTATCACATACCATCGTCTTATCAATGTACGACTATCAGTCGAGCATTTTAATTTCAATCCACTATTTACTTGTCGCGTTCGACTTTTAAATTGTGCCTTGGCGAGTTGATTAGTACCTTGGTACGATATGGATTATGATAATGAATGATAACGAATTTTTGTGTGGCTACGTAAAATAGTATTAATAAAGGTAAAGGCTCTAATGGGTATGTAAATGTGGAATATTTGAATGATTCTGGGGATCTGAAGAGAGAAAATTATTTTCCTCCATTGAAATGAGAATTTAATGATACAGTCAAGACTTGAACCAGGGAAGATAATGGTACTTGGAATTTTATGTCACAAAGAAGGAAGACGAAGCATTATTATCTTCTGAAGGATTTTTGATATTGAAAAATTTTGATTCTCGAAAGAATATACGAGATCAGAAAGACAGTATTACCACTTCGGCTAAAAGAAGGGCCTTGAAACATTTTTGTAATATTGACGTGGCCGTTTAAGAAATTTGCATGTATATAAGATAAATATATACAATAGAATACTTTAAAGCTTGAAATTTCTTACTCGAGTTCTCGAAGCAAAAAAAGCTCAAATGACGATATTCGTTGAATTGGACAATTTTTCTTTTAGAAATTATCAATTCATTTTTGAATCTCTAAACATGGAGGGATCAAAGGTCCTACCGGATAATAAAAGTAATTCACTCCATTGGTAATCCTCCAGGCAATCCGGATCCTGTTGGTAGAAACTTCTTTATTAGTTAAGTCAAAAATTACCAGTGAGAATACATGCAATCCTGAAGAAATAAATGGACGTCGCGACAGAAACCTATACCTTTGCAGTATCAAAGTAAACTTGTAAATCCTAAAAGATTCGCAAGATTACAGTTTTGAGATACGAGGTTAATACTCAATGACAAAATAGGAAAAAAATGCATAGTGCCATGCGTAAAGTATGGGCAACTTAGAAAAAAAAAAATATTAAATTGAAACTAATTATAAAAAATTTCTTAAAAAAAAGAAACCCGTTAGATTCGGACGTAACTATTTTCCTTCCGTTTTTCAAATCCCCCGAAGATAAAGTGCTTACGCAAAGGGTGAGTTAGGTATATAGGGTCAGGCTAAATTCTGGTCTCGAAAGGGTCGCAAACGCCACTATGACTTTCAGCCTCAACAAACCTCCTGTACTACCTTTTCTTGACAAAGGCAATAAAACGAGAATATAAAAATTGACTGAAATTAAATTCACAAGTGACGTGAAATCTTGATGAAGATGAAATTCAGCGCTATATTATTTCAAGTGAAATGATCCGGCATGATTGAAAATCAATGTCAGTGGTAACCATTTTTACCATTTTTTTTTCGCAGTATCAAGAAATAACGTTGCCTCACTATTTGTTGCGTCGTGTTTACAATAATTATTCTTAAGCTTTGATATATATATATATGTTCTGTTCTACTTCAATTGTATGCGGAGCTTACGTTGACACGAGGACACTCGAACAGAATTGTCCACTAGAATGCTCAATCGCCTCGAGTATCCTCGAATATTTACTAATCGATTGACGATTACGTTTGAACTTCAACGTAAACTTTAGCTGAGCTTCTCTGTCACAGGTATTTTCAGACGTGAAAAGAACTGAAGATATAATCAGAAAAAAACATCAAAAATATTTTTCGATTCAGCTTTACAAATAAAATGATTAATACGAGAAATTGAAATATTTTGTTATATTTATAATACAAATTTCGTATTTCATAATCTGTCATAATATTGCTCAATCCAGTACATAACGTACATAAATGTAACGTAAATGGACAAATGTATTCATATAAGTTTACATGTGTATTCAGGATGAAAATAAAGAGGTGGTAGATAAGTTAGGGGTTAGTTTCATGTTGTGGTCAGACAGTAGCGAGGTAAGGGTGATGTTTATTAATACTGAGCCGTTAGAATATACGGCCCTGGCACTTTGTATAAATTAGCGCACTAGGGCGTGCTTAACAAGCTACTCGTAACATCTGGGAACACGATAGTATACGCGTGTAGTGATACCAATATAAGAAACATAAGAACCTACACACAAGGAACACTTATACATCTGTGTTCTGTCAAATGTGAAAAAGGGTGCGGTGTAAGGGCATTTCTTCGAATCCTAATGTACCAAGAATACTGAAAATTTTCCGGGCACTCCTTAGGGACAGCACATCACTAGCCCGTTTCTCTGGCACAGTGTGCGTATAGCTAACCTTGCCAACATGGGGGAATTTTCTATTTTTAGCGCACCTTTATCATATCTCGCACTTTCTGCGTGCTGACGATTTTGCATCAATCTTATGCATCTATAAGATATTTGCATATAACATCAATATGTCTTTATAGCGTTATAACTTCTCAACTTTGAATATCGATATCTCTATACGGTGTCGTAAAACTCTTATAACAATCCTTAGTCATGCTTTACATTTGGCGATTGACTTGGAAAAAATAAATGATTGCCATTAACCTGCATAACAATTTTGTGTCTCTAGTACGATTTTACTGTATTTCTTCGCCTTATGCAAGACTGCAAGATAGTCCATTAAGTTTCACATTTAATTAGCACCTTATTCGATTGACTTTAACTACTAAACATATTATGCTGTATTCCTGATACACGCCTTATGTATCTTCAGAAAATATTACATAAGAATAGCATGATAAAGGAAAACAAATTTTTTTAATCGCCCCTTGAACTATACCCGACTTCAGTTTTAAAGGGTTCCCAATTCTCCTCATACGTTTCGCACAATTCATTCTCGTAATGGGAAGTGTCAACCTCCCTAAATAATCGAGTGTGTCGACCTAACCTCAATATCTATTTTACCGGGTTCTTCCTTCAGTTGGCTCCTTTTTTTTTCATCTGGTACCCACCACTTTTCCTTCCGTTTCACGCTTGCTGGAGCAATTTGGTGTGGGCTACCCTGTATAACCTATATGGACGAAAGACTCCGGTGGGAATGGTTCTGAAAAATTCATGATTAGAGAACTTCCGGTTGCGAGTGAGACGACTGAAGCAGGGGATAGCAGTTTAACAGTGAAAAGAATAGGACGGCTATTTTATCGTTATTGCTTTTCGCTTCTCTCTCTCTAAGACGTACAATCAATTTTAATTCAGACCAGCAGTACGTGCGGTATAGTTGGTGCAAGCTAGCGGTACTGTAAACTTGCGTGTCCGAAGTTGGACATCAATATGTCTGGAAAATGTCGATCGCGAGGGGGAACTGTATCAAATTAGAATGAAAGGTAGAAAAGTTAACAAGAGGGGTTTAAGAGTTAACGGACAAGGTATAAGGATGAAGAGGGTCTGTATTTAATGCTGGCAAATGAGGGCAGTAACTGTCACGTGACTTTGTTACAAAAATTCTAATTAAAAAATGCAAATAACGAGGAGGACGAATAAATTGTAAAGGAAACGGTGCTTAATGGGAAATTGTATGATAATGGGGTTCAATCTTATCTAGAATAGTTTTTTTAGTAGGAAATAAGAAATAAAATTGATTTCATTAATCAGCGAATTATAATTTTACAGAAATTCCTTTCTTTCTACATTTTTGTGTGTCTGCTGAATCGAATAGAGGTTTTAAGACATTGTCCGTCGGCATGTGCACTGATGCGAATCTTACTCGGTAAGGCTTGTGCAAAGTAACGGAAATTCTCAAGAAGTATCTTCGATCCGTGCTGTTTCTTAGTTCGTTTATGAGGAAAATAAAAGAAATTTTTTAGGAAAATTACTCAAGCAATGTAGGGTAGAATGAAAAAGGGATATTTTATCAGACAAACATTTAGACATACTGTAACAGACAAAAAATCTCTACCAAGGACAGTAGCGTATTCCCAAGAAATTCTAGATATTCCTGGTATACTCTGGTATTATACTTGATCCTTGGTGGATCATGACATGAAACCCAACTACCGGAAATTGCAGTCTCGCTCGACACTTCCTGCACGTCGTCTGTGGATTCTGTCTCGGGGAATTTATCGTTATGCTCCTCGACGATTTGAAAAATCTTTCTAAAAGCCGAAAAGTCGAGACGTTACGAGGTCAAGATAGGGTTATCGAAGAATAATATGCTTTAAGTAGATTTTAAGTGTTTTAATAGTATGCTCTTTATTTTGATTAACATTACTGTAGATGTGTAGTTATTTGAAGTGTAATTGGGAGGAACATTGCTTATGTATGAGGATACACGATATTATGAAAAGTAAACAGGAAGTCCTCTCGATGATTTATATAGTGACTTTTATATAATGATTTATGAGTCATCCATTGAATCTTAGTTTATTGTAGTCGAGTGCTTAGGATATTCATCATTTTTCTGCTTTAATTAAAACCGCAATAACGGAGGTGAGCCAGTATCGTATTTAACCGAATGCAAATAAATCTGAATGACATTTGCGAATACATCGTAGCTTCCACTAACGATATCAATCATTTACATGATTAATGTTAATAGTCAGTAATTGGGTTACGATACCGTTATACCAAGTAAATTGACATTCGAATATTTCGAAGTACAAGACAAAAATATTTTTTTTTCTAGGGTTCAAGAAACCGATGGATCCTTTTTCGAGAGTTTTACGGCATTATCCTGGAAACAAGAAAATCGACGACTCATGGTTCTACAAGAAGTCGAGGCCAGAGCGGAAGAGGCACCGCCGTCATCCAGAGAGATGAATTTGAATACATCTCAGGGCTACAGACTCAGCAAGAAAGAGGTTGGTCAAAGTAAATAAAAGCCTAATTGAGCGTGTACAGTCCCGAATGAAGATATTCGTTGTGTGCAGGATCTTTGGAAAAATGAAAATTTGAGAAAAATACTTTTTTCAGCTAATCTATATGAATTGAGAAGCGGTGCCTATGTCAAAAAGAATTTTGCATTTTCCATGAAATATACTCCGTGACTCTGGTAGGCAAGAAAGTGCGACATTTATCTTTCACGCATGCCAACTCTATCCGTGCCAGTCCTATTCAATTACTTTTCAGTCTCCGTAAAATTGTCAGGGGGACTTTTCGATTTGTGATAGAACTCCTAAGATTATAGGCATTGGCATATTTGCCAAGCACCTTTTCCTTGTGTTGGTCTCTGTAGGATGAAAACTTATTGCTGTTGATTATTTTCCTTCACCGCAAAGAGACTACTATAACATTACATGAATTATACTTGGGAGATTGTGATGATAGGAAAAGCACGTCATATATTTCTTGAAGTTGTCGGCTCAGCTCGTGTAGAGTTAATTGAGGACGAAGTTTTAAAATGATCATTAGAAAAAAAAGGAAATTTCATTTCGTCCAAAATTCTTCATCTTCATTCCTTATTAATTCAAATTTATAATTCGCTTTAGAGAGGTATCCTCACTTTTGAAGCGACCTGACACAGCTTGCAAAATGAAATTATTCTGCATCGTAGAGATCGCGGGCACGAACTTCGTTGGAAAGTAAATGATGTAAAATATTCTGTAATGAATATTTCAAAGGTGAACCCATCTGTAACCACGTTCCATCGAGAACTCGAATTTTCCGAACCCTCTCGTCCACTTAACATACGAGACTGTCTCAGATTCTGCGTCTCCTTGACTCTACGAGTCATTCACTCACTCAATTCTGCTTTGGAATAAGAACTTTCGCTTCCGAAATACGTTTGTTGAAAAGGCATTTAAACTTTAAAACGTCAATAAAACTGGAGCCGCCACGGTGGAAAATCGAAATAAATTTTATTGCAAAAATACGAGCTGTTTGAGAGCGAAATAAGGGCCCTAATTAAAATTTTACAGCTCCACCCCTCTTGGCCGAAACCTGTGGCAGTGTTGGCCTAAAAAAAAGGTTGGAGGCGTCACAAGATAAATAATGAAAAGACTGAAACAAATAAAACAAAATTTAAGAGCTAATTAAGTGTTTCAAAAATATGCAACAGCCAAAGTTAGAACTCACCCCTTTGTCCAAAAACCGATCCTATCCCGTACTGGTCACTAGAGAGAAGTATCTTTCCACTCGAAAATTAAGGTGTTTCAACACCAAATCCGACGGGTAAGGATTATCGATGAGTCAAAATTGTATAAGAGAAATAAACAAATTTAGCTGGAAATAGCCAATTTTTGGTTTTGCTCTTTCGTTAAGTATTGTACATCGATAAATACGTACACATAAAAAAAGTGTGCAGTCCCGCAAATAAGTACTTATTAAATTACTCATTTGAAGAAGAACAGTCTTTGTTTCACTGGTAACGTTACTGAATTTCCCGCACCCATTATCTATAGGGCTTAGGGACAGATTATTTTCAATTGCATGATGTAGAATCGTGCTAAAGATTCAATAACAGCACAAAACAAAGGGTACCAACTTCGAAATACTCCTCCAAAATTAACTAACAAGTGGTTTACTTTAGGGATGACAGTTCGTGAAATTTCGAAGAATGGGTTTTGCTAAACTTTATTCAGGCTGTATCCATTCATCCATGTTATTATGTCTCTCGTAGGCTTATATAAATATAGTCAAGTAATTTGTATATAATTAATATGTATTATATTTAACAAAAATACTATAAATTATTTCAGCCATACATATAGGACATCTCATAAATGCTGTGCCTCGTACTTTTCGTTTCTAATGTATAATTAGTGTAATTACGAGAGACCGTAAGGTAGTCGAGAAGAGTTATGGTTAAGGCAGCAGTGGTTGGTGGACTCGTACATCTTAAAGGGGAAAGCAGCTTATGAAGGTTGCAATGCTTTTTCTCTACAGCAGGTCGCAAAAAGTTTTCAGATTTATTCAAATTTTAACGCAAATTATGGCACTTCTAAACTGTTTATAATTAATATAATTTATTAATAAACGACCTGTTTCTTAATAACATTTAATTTGATAAACAGTATGCTGAATTAATTGGTATAGTCGTGCTCTTTAATACCACATTGTAATGCTTAATACCACGTATCCGGTAATCGCCACTTTTTTCGTTTATTCGCCAAATTCGAAATAACCCGCTACCTCGCGTTTTGCTTGGGTCAATATTTTGCTTGGGTATTCTTCGGATTACTCTTCGTCTTTAATTTGAGATTTGTAAATTTGCCGAGATCTAACGAGCTCGTCCTCCCCTTCTTACCCCAATTTCTTTGCTCAATTACTTCAGTTTCAATAGAAGGTAAATAGAAAATTTTGCTAATTACCCACTTTTTAATACCGACCATACTTATACATGCGATACCATAAACGGGATTAGTACCATATTACGATTAGTAAGTTACACGTTTTTACGTTGGTACTATTTTTGTTCATGGGTTTGAGAACCACTGTCCCAAATCAGTTAAGTTGAATGCTTATTTACATAAAGCACTTCTTGCTCGCGCTGTTGAGAATAATTTTCCTCATTAAACGTGCTTTACAGATGGAGCAGCTGTATATAGAAGTTCTTTACACAATTGCGAACACTGTGGGCGCGAGTACTGGACAATATGCACATTATCGGGAGGATTTAAACAGATACGCGCAGGAGGCGTTTAACGTGCCTCAGGATCAGCATCGACGATGCCTAAATATCGCATCCAAAGAGAAAGTAAGAGTTTTCAGAAAAGTTTAAATTACTCTAAAGACAATTCGCAGCGTTGTACAGATTGCATGAAAATGTATAACGTGTAAGATATCGAAGCTTTACTCGTTAATAATTGACAAAAATTATAGAAAGAATTGTTTTTAAAAGATTACTTGGAAATTATTATAACTATTCGTTATTCATAATATAGACAGTAAACAATGAAAATACGTAATCGCTAAGGTGTTTTGTTTCGTCTTAGTAAGCTTGCGGTGCATACTTACTGTCTTGAGGATTAGCCAATAGAAACTAATTTCGCTAGACGATAAGGTGCTTCGTCTGTTTATTGTACCTGACTCTGCAACTTAAATGAAGCGTAGATAAAACTAATCTCTGTATTGTAGGAGCAGAATTTAATGGAGGCATTTTCAACTTCTTCGTTCTAACGATTTTTTTTTTTTCTATGAAATAAAGCTTCGCAACTATAAGTATACTTTTATATTTTCCAGAAGCCCATAGTGGTACTCAGTGTCGTTGTCATTGAAGCTGAAGGACTTGAAGCGAAGGACGCCAATGGTTAGTGAATGTTTATTTTCATGTATATCGAATGCCATTAAGTCATATTTCTTTTGACAAAGTATTAACTTGAATTAAAAATGTATTGGTTTATAAATTTGGGGCGTTTAAAGGTTTCAGCGATCCCTACTGCATGCTTGGTATTCAACCAGGAAACAGCGCAGGACCACCAAGTCCACAGCCAAATTTGAGTGCGCACTCACCACACACACCACCTGCGTCACCAAGGCAAGCTACGCGCGCCCTCTCGGACGGCGGCGATAATGAGAACTCGCATCATGAAAAACTTCGAAAGCATCACAGGTCAATATGCGAGCATAGAAGTGAAATATGTTAGAGATTTATACTATTAGGAGAAGCACAATCTGCGTTATTCTATGGCGAATAAGAGAGTTCGAGATATTTTCTTGAACAATGACAACGAGGTAGACAATTTCATGAGACAATGTAATTCGCAAACTGATACGCCGTCTGTTCCAAATGGTTGGCTATATGAAAGATTTCGAAGCTTTTGTCGATGGGGTAACGCTAATAAGACGGCAATTTTAGACAATGGAGTGTTCTGGAATTGATAAATTTCCCTAATGCATTCGTATCCTTTCTCTTTATCTATGGCAATTATGTAAATGTCATGCGGAAGGAGATCGAGGAACAGGTCTGCGAAAATGTCGAAAACTGCCAAGGGGGAAATACACGTGACACGTGTACATAGGTAGAGTAGGGTCGGTGAATATTCAAGTCACGGTCTGAAAGGTTTTGCGATTATTGTACCATCTGATTATCCTGGTGACCAACTCTGGTTAATGGACAACTCCTGTGTGCTGATGGCAACGTTGCAAGCTCGAGACGAAAACTTACTTCTGGCGGACGCACGACGGTGCTACATCTCCACGAATGGCTATTATTTCAGCCACTATGGAGATCTCTCGTACTGATATAACTGGCAATGTGGGTTCTTATCTTTTGTCCTTCATTACATTCAGATGTAACATTTTTGTGCTTTGCAGCGAACAGTAAAAAATCGAATTTTTCGTTTATGTTTCATCGATTAACGATTCTATGTATTCAGTGTGCTTTCTATGAGTATGTCAAAATGCACTGAACAATGTCCAGTGATTGCAGTTTGCTTACAAAACTGTTGCGCAACTAGTAGCAATTACATAACTTATATCATTAATGAAACTTATATTTTTAGTGAAACATATTTCGAAATAATGAAGCTTGGATATAAAAATATCGTTTGAAGTAAGCTTTTTTTTTATAAATGGATCATAGAGGAGACAAAGTAAAATATACATAATATAATATTGTTGTCGAGTCCAGGAATACATAGATATGCGTCTCTGGGCTCGTGTTTTCCTTTTGAGGACAATGAAATTTCCATAATGGCTGTTCAATAAGGAGGTCAATATAGTTTAACTTTAGGAATACATACAACTCTACGTAATAATATGATGTTACATGATGATTAGCTACTACAGTGATTTGGTTTCAATGCTGATTTCAAAATTCAATATCAGCTTACTCACGGATACAGTGCTTTAATATATATTTTTATTTTGTAATCAGTTTCAGATTATCTTTCAAGCGCAAGGAGCATGGTAGCAGAAGGGAGCATCGGGAATCGTTAAGCGGTGCAGTACCGGCAAAATTTATTCGGGCAACCTCGGTAAAGCCTCACACACTAAGCCCGCGATGGGATGAAAAATTTCGGTTGTAAGTTGAGTGTACCGAAAGCTACGCCGTTTACGAAATTATTGTACCTGAAACTCGTGTTATTTTAGTTTATACTTGACTGTCTTTTCTACTTTGAATCAGATATATAGAATGCATGTGCTCTCATGCTCATGACTTAACGAGCTCCATAATTTAATTGGAACAATCACAGCACGGTTGAAATGCATTCTCTCTTTAAACAGATTCAGAATTATGGTTGACTGGTTTGAGTTGTACTTGCAAGTATTATACAAAACAGTTTGCAGTTTTGAAACTCGAAACGAACGGCGTTAACATTGTTTGCACCTCAAATTTGGCGCGCCCAGTACCTTTGACTAGTTAGACTGGTTAGAAAGTCAATAGGAAAGTAAACAATGTAAATTAGAAGTTTAAAGGTTACCCCAGCGAGTCTGTTCTAGAAGGCATTATGTGCATCACATATGAATGACAAGAAATAGATTATAAATTTATCAATTTATTTCAATTAGTTCCTTGAATAATTTAACACGCTTGCTAATTTATAATGCAATTATACATTAGGTTTATAATGTGTAAAAAATGATGTCAACATAGGAGCTTTTACTAGCTGTAAAATTATGTGCAAGAAGATAATGAAGTGCTATGGGGTAGATATATTTCATGTTCTTTTACTGGTATCTTAGATGTTTTTAGAAACATCTAGATAATTTTTAATAACTTCAGCTTGGGGTACGTTCGAAAATTCATTGTAAGAAACGTGTGTATGGTTCTCATTGTATTGCATGCAGGTAAACAGGAATACAATGATACTCATAGTATTGGCATAGAATTTCTGAAGGGACTAGCTTATACTATTGTTTATATTCAAATTCAGATAACGCAACCCTTACTTGCTCTTATGGATACGAATTCTCTTTCAGTGACATCGACGATCTGGAAACAGACATCTTGCATCTAGATATATGGTGAGAATCCCTTTATTCCTTGTGTGTTAACATTACGCGCAAGACTTCTTCAATGCCGGGAGTTTGGTATGCCTGACAGACATGGTTGCAGGGACCATGACGACGAGTCTTCTGTGTTTGACGCGGTGAGCAAGTTAAATGAAGTTCGTGGAGTCAAAGGACTTGGCAGATTTTTTAAACAAATTGCCCAGAGCGCCAGATCTGGAAATCAGGACGATTTTTTGGGTTGCGTAAATATACCATTGGAGGTAAAGTATAGAAATTTTAAACGTTGTTTTCTATTTGGCTCGTGCCTTTCAGTTCATCATTACGAAGAAGTGAAATTCTCCAAGTTCTATCCTTAATTTCACTATTGATTATATCATTACATTTTGAATTCATAGGATAGTCAGTTATGTGGATGGCTTCTGGTATTGTTCTGCGATGTCTTTGATGTTATGATGGCTCATTGTATAAAGTTTTTAATAATCCTTTTAGGATATACCTAGTACGGGCGTTGAAGGCTGGTACAGACTCGAGGCCCGGACACAAAAAAGTAATATTCAGGGACGTATCAAGTTAAAATTGTGGCTCTCGACGAGAGAAGATCGGGGAACATCCGAGGAGGATAACTGGGGTGAACTCAGGCAACAGGAACGCCTCCACACTGTTTTTTTGAACCATGAAATGAATCGACAAGGGGTATGTGCCTTTTATTGAGCATTTTTTAACTTAGATTCTTATTACAATATTTTACTAAGAGTATTCCAACAATACACCAATGCGACCAAAAGGAAATTTTTAATTTTTGTAAAAAGCAATATGTTGCATGTACGAGTATGCGTGATGACGATGGGAAAAATTACAGACGGACTTCACGGGTGAATTGCCCCAAACTGCACTCACTATTCTACATCAACATGCAGTGCAGGGAGATGTCACGGAATTACAGCAAGCACTGATCAGATGGGTCGCGACATCACGTCAACCAGCCGTCGATCCAAAAACATTGCATCGTCTTTTGCAGGTAACAAGAATATATCTTGAATTAACTGCTGTTTCATTTGATGATGTTTTTTTTTAACCTGAAAATCCTGTAACCGGAGGATTTTATATTTCGTATACACTGTTTTAGGACTTGGACAATCTTTGGCCAACGGATACGCTTTCCCGCGACGAGGAAGAATGCCTGGCTGATTCATTCAATGCGTTTTTGGAATTAAGCTTAAAGCAAGTGCGGCAGCATCGAATTTTATTTCCGCCCTTACATCGACCGGCAATTGCTAAATTGGATTATCTACTTAGGTGAGGATTTCTTTTTTTTTTTTGTGGCTCGAAAAACCGCAGGACAAGCAAGTAATAGTAACGCTATCATAAAAGCTTATATGATTCAGAGTAAGGATTTCTCGAAAGAGGCTGTCAATACATTGTTCCTCAAAATCTACTTTTCTGTTGACAGGTGCCTGGGTCTATTGTCGAATATGAAAGCTTTCTGGAAATGTTGTCCGTTCAACAAGGAAATACGTGGAGAAATAATTACAGCCCTTAGGAAAGGGACTCTCGAGTGGTGAGTAGTAAAGATCTGTAGGATAATACTGATATTCCTTAAGGGGTTAGGCTATTGTGACCAGCAGTGTCGAAACAGGCTAATTTTTGAAAATTGCTTTCGGAAAAATTACAGATGCAATATTTTTAATTTTTAAATATGTTTTTATGTATAACTTGAGGAGTGTGTGTAAAAATTATCATAAAAAAATATATTTCATAAAAATAAAAATATATAAATATTCATAAAAAAGAAAGCAAGGTAAAAAGTGTTTCAAAATATTGTTTTCGACGTACATTCAAGTTTAACAGAGGTACTCGTGATAAATTAATTCGGTTATCTCAGGTATGAAGATACCCGTCAACAAACGATGTGCCACGATCAAGAACCTGATCAAGATGCGGATAGAGTCCTTCAGGACTTTACAAACTTGGTTACAGCTCTGCTAGTTGATCTGCAGCAAGGACTGCACTACTATAACAGCCTCTTCGAAAAGTAAGTGCATAGAAGAAGATACAAAAAATATATAATTAACAGTTTTGCTCCTTTGTTCTCAAAATTTGCAGCACCAACGGAGTACCATACTTCTCAGCGGTATATAAGCAACTAGACAAACTGGTAAGCTTAATGAGATGTTACTACGAAATGTGCAGAAGATTAAAAACAGTAAGAGAAAAAGAAAAGTTCATTGTCAAAAAATATAAAAGATATGTTAGCTGCTGATATCACTTGATTATCACTTTGAGTGAGGAATTTTCACATATAAACACCATAAACGCTATCATGAGGTTCATCAACGCCAACATGTCACACTATCATTATTTTACTTGTATTTTGTACATCTCTTCTTTATTTTGAAGTTAACTGTTTCATCTCAAGCTAGATGTGCTATGTTTGGCTTATATGCTTCTGTCGGACCACGTGACGTCGATCGTGTTTCTAGGCTTTCAAGAAACGTCATTAACGAGCATAAAAGATGGGTCGTATAAGCAAAGATAAATACAAACAGAAAAAATTTTCAATGTATCCTTTGAACTTTAGTTTGTCCTAATTATCTATTTTGTATCTACACTAATTTTATCGGACTCTCTCCTATACAAAATTATCGAATTTCACAAAGCTCATGCGCGAGGACACTATTTTTCTTGAATCTTGAATTTACGGTTTTTGCATTATTTTCGTTTACACGTGAAAGAATGGTCGACTGTAAGAAAGGAAATCATAATTTATCGCGAATCCGGTCGGCGTCCAGATGTAATGTACTTGCGCTTACAAGATTTGGGCGTGTAGCGATTGCCCCGAAAGTAGTGATTAATTGAAGTATTTTTATGGTTTATGTAAATCATATACGTATGTCAACAAATTGAATTTTTCTCTCAAGTCAATGTTCAATTTCGGGACAAGCCTTACACTCGCATCGCAATGACCTGAAGATTAAAAATTATAAAAGCCACATAAATTGGCAGCAAAAAGTTATTTAAAACAATATTTTGAGTTTTGGATTGTTAATAAAATCGTGATAATTCACGAGTGTACTACTATCAGGTCATCGTGATTTTACTGTACACAAGATGTTTGTCCATAGCTGGCGGAACACGTGGCGAAACACATGGAGAACACATCCGAGGTACTTTTGTCTTGAGCACCATCGATCTTAGCCATTTTCCCTGAATCTCTTTGAAAAATGATCTTGCAAAATTTTTGAAAAATCGTTGCATCGATATTTTCACACTCTATGATCGTATGTGTGATGCGATAAACCTTCGTACATTTGCCAGGGGACGTTTCAGTAAATATTTAAATAGGGTTAAATTTAAAGTATTTATTTCCTCTAAAATTTCCAACTTATTTACGTCATTAGTCATTGTAATTATTCCTGCAGTATATTACACGTAACTGAAACGTCCTGTATGTACGGTGGTAGCATCTGGACGGAATATAACTTGTACTCTCTCTTCGTGGTCTCTTTAGTACTTTACACTTTACACGTTCCTGTATCCGTTTTTCTTCTGGTATACGGTTCTCTAAAAGAATGAGCACGAAATTAAATTAATATAGGCGATTCGAAATTGACGTAAAATTCCAATTGGAATCGACTGAGTCTCATAACACTCGAAAGCAGATGTTGCATATACGAAATTCGCACAGAATAAAAAATTTGAACCTTTCAAACCGAAAAGCGAAAACCGTAAAAAACGGATGTTACACAACAATGCTGTGCTACGCGAAAACCGCATGTTGCCCGCTTTCTATTTCCGGTTTGTATTATCTTAGCACGCATCACCAACACCAGATGGAAGTGTGCATGTGCATGCAGACTCACATGCACTCACTGTGCACTCAATTTCACTAGAAAGTGTCTACGTTTCAGATCAGGCAATTAAATGTATTTTCATGGAAATGTAACTTTTTTTAGAAAATTATATACAGCCTACAAATGTGTATGCATAATTAATACGCAATGCATATGGGGAAATGGATGTTAGGTTAGGTTGAATCGGGTTGCCATTTTCCTACGTGCAATTGTAAGACTAACATAGAGTTACAAAATCTTAGAGAAAATATTTTATACATAACCGTTTGACTTATTGGTTATTATCGAAAAAATAAATCAGCTTCTGATAAAGATCACGTTACAAAATGGCGCCGTTGTCAAAGAAGCATTTCTTTCTTACATATGCATTATACGTCTTCTCTTCTCTTACTTTAGGTCCTCTTTATTAACTGTCTCCTTTGACTATAATTACTGAACTTCTATAATTTATTACAGTTGTAATACATCACAGGTTCGGTATGGAATCTAATACATTTTGAGACACCCAGTATGCTTCTTCATCTTTACATTTACATAGTCAAAATTTAACTTCTTCGCTATATCTAAATATACCGCATCTGTAACATATGGTGATTTGAAGTAAGGATTCAGCTAATATTATAATCCAAGACATTACTTATAACGTGTACGTCATTTAGCCACATGCAGTGATGCATAGTAGCTATCAATCTTACCGACATAAAAAGCCAATTGACGTAAAAAAGCTCTCAGGTTATTTTTCTTACTCCGTCAAAATGTAGAGTACCATATAAGTAAAATGTATCACACGCGACATGTACGTATAATTATATTCGTGTCACCTTTCCTGCTTTGCGATATCTTAATACACACGCGGCTTCAAGTCTCGTGGAATCGCTCATGCAGTAACTACACGAAGGCACAGCCATTTCTCTGCGGCGTAGTTGAGAATTGGATTTTTCTTTATAACCTGCATTATTTTTCCATAAAGAAAATTTCACACTAAAGCAACCCTCCAATTGCGCTGCGTATTTGGCTTCTGAAATGTCTCTAGTTTTATGTCGCAAACATGGAAAGACTGAAGTCATGCATGGCACAAGTCTTCTTCGTTCTTTATTTTCGTAATAATTTTTGATGAAAAACTCTTCATCACAATATTAACTTGTATACCTTCAATCCCACGACGCAGCTGTGAATTTGCCATATGCGACAACGATGAAAAATTACCCTTATGGGAAAATAGAAAATGATTGCTTCGGTGGATTTGTATATTTCCTGCGGATTTCCTTTTCTTGAAATTTTTTACATAGCTGATTTGTTGTTCTTTCAATTGATTCATTGGTCTTCATGGATAATCATCACGCATAATCTTGGGTAAAAAGTGAAATAATGGTTATTCCAAAAAATTGAATTGTACATGCGGTAATTGAATTTTTATTGTTTTGGAAAGGGGAGAAGCATACTGTGCCTGAAGCAAGTATTTGAATTTTTGAAAATATCTACCTACCTTTCCTATGAAAAATTTACAATTTAAACAAAAAAGCTATTGCTGGGAAGTTATACAGGGTGTAACTTCTCCGGGGTTCGATGAGGGAGGAACCCAAGTCTGCTGAGGATTCGCCTCCTTCTATTTATACTTGTTTTCATGGGAATAATATTAATATTGTAGTTCAGGTAGCACATGCCTCAACACACGGTCTCATTCTTAAATAACAAGCAATCGATTGTCAGACGAAGATAAACAGTTTTTCATCTTCTGCGAGACCTCCTATGAGAAGGCAAGCACCAAGTGAAAAGTAATGGATTAGGAACTATTATTCCTACGACAACAAGTATAAATAGAAGAAGACGGATCGTCAGCTGATCTGGGCTCCTCCCTTATCGGATCTCGGAGAAGTTACACCCTCTGTATACCTTACTAATACCTTCCGGATATAAGGTACTTCGCGTCTTGGGGGGTTTGTGAACAAGTCAGCTTTGAAACTGCATCTACATTTTTCACTCAGATGCACAACGAGCTTGGAGCCCGAGTCACGGCAGCTTGTCTTCAATTACACGGTCAGGATAGGGACGAGGAATATATTTTGCCACCAGGCGCTGAAATAGGCACGCCGATCTTTGAACTCTACCTCGCCCTTCAAGAGTTCGTGAAGTGAGTTCTTGTTATATTTTCCCCGGATTGTACAAATCGCTAATCGATTATAATTGATGGAAATTTAATTAGCGATGACAGGAAAAATTGACTTTCTCACATTACATGTTCATTAAGCAGAGTTAATTGTTACAGCATGAAGGATCATCTACCGCAATCGGATCATAAGACTCTAGCAATTTGCACGTACTATCAGTGGTTTGAACCGGCAGTGGACAAATGGCTTGACTTAGCGAAATTGAAGGCAATGCAAAGAATTCGTAGGTCTGCGGAATTGGATCGGATATGCACGGGAGAGCTAATAGTGAAGCACTGCACTTCAGCGGTGGATGCAACTGCTTGTTTTTATCAGGTGGTTGATTATCTTATTGCAAAATGAGTCTAACAGTTATTTGAATAATTACAAATTTCGAAAGTCATTGCATTTTTTCATTGTCTATTTCTTCAGATCAAGGAATTTTGGAAACAACTTGCCTGGCCAGATATCCCGGGCTCTTACAACTTTGTACTGAAGATAATCGACGTAAGGGACATTATTAAATTAATTGATAATGCGATTAAATCTTAAAAAAGTGACCGTTCACAACTAAATTTACTCTTTTTCAGGCAATATGTAGTTCTGCAGCGTATTACACGGAATTGACGCATCAGAAATTGGCAGATGGCGGATACTACGAGGATCAAACGCCGTACAAGACCACTGACGAGGTAATCGCTCAGGTAGATACTGCTTCGCTATAGTAAATTCACTTGCAGTAACTGCTTTTGCGATTACATATAAGCTGCGGTAGTAGCAATTTTCTACAGGCTTTTATTATCAAAGCTTTGTTTTTTTACTTTGTAATTTTATGAAACTACTTATTTGTTACATATTACAACATGATTATCTCTTGACTTTATGTATGAGGAATAACCTTTTAGACTGATACTGCTTTAAAGATTGACTTATCACACACAAACGAAAAGCAATAGCGGCTTGACAAATTGAGGTCTTTTTACGTACGGAATGCTTAATGCGCTTGTCATTTTTGCCAACACACTTACGAAAATATAAGTACCGAAAAAGCTTACGAGCAAAATTTTTTTTTCTTAGACTTAATAAATAACTTTGCTTTTGGGCAGACCAAAGAAAGAACTCATCCATATTCCCAGTTTGTTTGAGAACGCTCTGGCAGTTTTTTTAAATTATTACCCAGTTGTTCAAAACAATGTCGATTGCTCAAAATCATTATTAACTTCTTAGATGTGCGTTGCTATTAACGGATTAGAGTATGTAAGAAGATGGTTGCTCAACCTGGGTGAGGAACTTCGAGTAGAGAATGTATTGGCCAGTCTGGAAGGTCAAGCCAGCGAAGCTGTGCGTTCACAGTGGCGAAGTGCGCTGATATTACCCTTAGAGCAAACACCTGGACAGATGCTGCTTTTTATAAATCAGATCATTTCCAGAATTGGTTCTAAGGTTGGTGGAATCCATTGCATTAAAATTAATGGTTTATGAAACTTTCTTCAGGTTCAGAACTCCTATAGATGGGAAGTGTGCTTATTCACCTTCGGTTCAATAAATTGACAATTTTTTTAGATGAGACCCCCGCTGAGAAAGACTATGTTCCATCTCGCGTGGTCTCCGGACAGTTTACCAACTTCAGAAGCCATTGCTCCATTATTGGAATACCTTGACCTGCATTTGGTAGCACTTAACGCAGCTCTGTTGGCTACCAATTTCACTAGGGTTCTTCAAGATGTATGGGAGGTCGTACTTGGAGAATTAAGTAATCAAATGAATGGAAGTGCCGGAGTAAGATTATTGTTACTATTATATATGTGTATATATTATTTACAGTTTTAAATGTGTCATGGGTTTTATTTCGATTTTTACATTGTAGGATAAACCTGCTGTATTCTACGAGAGACTTCACGAGGCGCTGGATCTATTAGTAGAATTTTTTTATGCCGAAGAGAAGGGTTTACCATATGAGGCACTCCGATGCGACAGTTTTCTTAATGTAGAAGAAAGATTGCAATATCACAAAACCGATACTGCACTTTTAATTGATAGATATTATCAACAACGATTGCAGGTAATCGATTGATTTTTTCAAGGAACCACAAAATCATTAAATTATTATCTTTGTATGTTTTCATTCTGCAGGACCAAATAAGTACTCTCACTGCTGAATACGGAGTGTTAACTGTAAGAGCGTATCTCAATCACGATTCTCTTTGCGTTGAGGTTCTCAATGCAAGGGACGTCATCCCTCTGGATCCTAATGGATTCAGCGATCCTTTCGTTATAATAGAACTGCTGCCAAGACGCGTTTTTTCTCATTGCGCAGAGCAGCAGACGAATGTTCAAAAGCGAACGCTTAATCCGATGTTCGATGAGTGCTTCGAGTTGTGAGTGTTTTTGTGAATAATTTCGAAAATTCATGGAATATCTGAATAACGAATATTTTATTCGACTAAGAAAGTCTGTCACGTGTGATTGGTAATTTAATGGATGGTGTAATTGAGATTTTTTTTTTTTTTTAAATATAGTTCTGTCAGTGTGGAGCAGTGCCGTAGTCCAGACGCTATGATACTCTTCACCGTGATGGACCATGATGTTTTGACAGCGAATGACTTTGCTGGAGAAGCTTTTCTGGGATTGAGCAGCATTCCCGGTGTGGCCGATTCGAATGCGAGTATCGATAATTTTCACGGCCTCAAGCATCAGGAGTTACCTTTGATGCATCAAAAGAACAAAAGTAAGACTACAACGATGCTTTGTAATTTTGCTCTGTTGACTTATTATTGAAAATTGTTTAATTAATTAATGCTCGCATTCAATTTTTATTTTCAATAGATCATCCAATTCTGCAAATTTTGGAAACTCGCGTGGGCGACAAACTGGCTCTGGATTTCGTGAAAAAGCAGAAACAACGTTTCGCCACGACGTAAATGGGATGGGATTCGCAAAGCTTAAAGAAATTTTACCAAAGAAAATACGTGAACGACGGACAAGGTTGCGTGAAAAGGATGGACTTAAAAAGCTGGAAAAAACGAAAAAGGAACCAATCAGGATAATCCATCCTTCTGGAAAACGACGAATTTCCTCAAAACATTTTTTCGTCTAATCTCTCTACACCTCTCCCTTTACAAACTTTCAAAATGCTGTGAAAATTTCCATTGATATGTGTAAATCGTGTCTGTGTTGGAAGTCGTATTTTATCGATGTTGGAAACAGAGAGGCAGGAGGCAGCTTGGAAAACAATGGAGAAGCAGAAATCAAGGAGTCTTATGAAAATTCGAGAAAAAGGAAAAAAAGAAAATATGTGTTGAACTATTTTTTGTCGATGTGAACTAAAAAATTTCAACATGAGTGGAGAAGAGTTTGGAGACAAAAGCGAGAGATCATGTGTCAGAAAGTTTCGTTAAGAGAAAAAGATCAAATGAAGAAAATATACAATCGAATTGCTGAAGTGTTAAAGGAGGCGAAGGTTGATGAAAATCGGGGCGAAAAAAATCTTAAAAGTTGGTGTGATGTATTTAACGATAAATGTCTAAAGAATATAGATACGCGTATTATATATATTAAAATTATATATATATATACACACACACGCTATATTAATATATATGTATATTATATTATATATATATATATATATATGATATGGATATACATATATTATATGTATACACGTACACTACCGGTCAAAAGTTTAGGTTCACCTCACAATGTTCATGAAATGTTAAAAAAACTATGGTTTTCTTCATTTATTGGTATTTATTATTATTATTTATGAAATATTAATCATTGTGTACACAAAATATGTCAACTTACAAAAGTATTTATTCATATTTTCGATTCTTTGAAATATTCGCCTTTTGCTCGTATAACAGCAGAATTCAAAAATAAAGCAAGTGAACTTAAACTTTTGACCGGTAGTGTATATACCGTAATGATTGTTGGTCGGCCATCGGATCGTTCGTAAGTGGAACATATGAGAACAAAACATGTTGCTTAAAGAAAAATTGTAAACAGTCATTGTTACTTACTGTAAGACTGTAAGACTAACGGAAAAAAAGAAAAATAATGAAAAACAACTCGCAGAATCTTATTGATTCATGATTTTGAATCGGTCCGGCGGTTCGGGCCAATATTAAAAAGAGTAAAAAAAAAAGGTTGATAATATTTTTCTTACTCGTCATTGGCTGACGTTTCTTTCTATCTATCCACAAGTTCTCCTTCGTGAGATATTGCCTAAGATACGATTTATCACTATGCTGTAGCTGTATCAGGTGCACAAGTAACATTTCGAAAGAATATAATCATGTTCGAATTGAACTTGAAGTTGAACAAAGTTTTATCTTTCAGTTTTCGCAACCTGCGTTCATATTGGACTAATCAAGTATCGTCATCTAACGGCATTATAGAGTAATTTTGTTGCTCCGCAACAATAATAATTAAAAATTAAAAAAATCGTATCCAAGGCAACTTTATCCCTATTTATTAAGTAGTTAATGGCTAATAGCCGTCCTTGTGATCTGTCCATCGGGTGCGAAGGTGATTGCTAAATTTCGAAGAAACATGCGTTATCCTCAATATGAATAAAAAAGAAATGAGTAATGGCGAGAGCGCATATTTTCCACGGACATGAGTACACACATACCTATAAATGAACGCAACGTCAATTTTCTAATGCACAAAATTAAGGGATGCATTCTGACATGCATACACGCACATATCTTTTACATTAGTATTATCCTTATTATTATCACTCATACGTAAACTAATTATTTTTTGTTAAAAATTTATTAGACGATCTCGGCTAGACATTTCAGTTCTTACATATTGAGAATATACACCTATTGCCATGTAAACGTATAATTGAGTGCTAATTTAATGCGTTAATATTATCAAGCTTCTAAGTCTATTCTGGTATTTACTCTGTCATGATCTTCCTTCGATCGAAACTCAAAATTTCATTTTTAATTTCTTAAAAGAGGTGAAGAAAAGAAGACAAAAATATGTATTCAATTATCTTATATCGTGAGGCGAATAAATTATTATAAATGTGGATTGTATGTATATATTTTTTTCGAAATCCCGCTGTTCGTCAGCAAATGATAAAAAATTTGACTCCCTTTCCTAAAAAAAAGTATACAAAGATAAAAAGGAAAGTGTGTGCTAAATAATTATACAGGAAAAAGTCTCAAGAAGGAAATATTTAAGTAGGTGATCGTTCTGGCGATTTCAAAATTTGTTGTAAGCTTTCAGTTTTCGGAATTTGACCTGGCAACCCTTCTTCCGTTCGAATAATTGGTTCACCGTCGAGTTTTTCCAGATATGGTAATCGTTTCGCGACCTCCGCTCGCCAGGCCTCTGTCTAAATAGTAAATGAAACTTGTATTTAAACGTGAAGCAGCACTGCAAATATCTATTTTTCTTTTTCAATACCTCAAGACCATCGCATATTGGATTCCCAACAAACAGTAAATCACGTAGATTTTGATTTTCGTGTAATCGTGCGAATTCGTTCCATTCGCGCACTAAATTATTTGACATGTATAGCACCCGCAGATTCCGCATGGCATTAACGCCTTTCAGCTTTTCAATACAGTTATAGGAAATCCACAATTCAATTAAATTGTCACCAAGCGATTCAAGACCAGAGAATCCCTTTATAAAATTTCGTCCAAGTGACAAAATTTTCAAATTTTTCAAGGTTCCAATACCTGGAAAGGATAAATTTAGCTAAATATTTCCGTTATCAATATTTATTTACTTTACATTTTTATAACGATACCGGCAATTTTTTCGATCATGTTCGTTGATAGCGAAAGTTTTTCACACTTGGACAAAGACGCTAACGCGTTATCCATTTTTTCAATCGGAGGCCATTGAAAGCTTAGATTAACTTCCGTCGCAGATGCAGCTTCTTGTCCAGTTTCTTCCTCCCAACGTCGAATCGCATCTTTGCACGTAGTTGGTTTCCCGATGGTTGACATTCGATGTGTAGATTTAAACGTGCGATCTCGGTACAATTAATTTGACATATTACGTGATCTCTGAAAATGCACTTTTCTCATTAAAGCAAATGGAATGGATCATTATAATTACGGAACTCAAAAGTGAGACTACACTCAGTCTATAGAAAAAAGTGAAAGTGACCAGACAATAGTTAAGTATGTTATTAAAAATTAAAAATAGTACAATACGTATCAGCAGAATACATAAAGTGATGTAAGGGAATTTAATATTTCTGGATAATGCCACAAGTGCAATACGTGTGTGGTACAGTACGATTTTCAATCTTACCAACATTTCAGAATTATATTTAGGGTTATGCTACTGATTTAAGACTGTTACTGTCATGGCTAGTGCTGCCATGGAGGCCGTTACTAGGCATTCCATATCAAACAAGAACCTCTTCCTAATCATTTGCTACGCTATTTAATGGGCTCATTCCCCCTTGTAGTTTCCCCCGCCCATCAGTAAAAAATTCACATCAGAGTTAGTTTAGTTAGAAATAATATTTCGGTAACGAAAAGAGTAAAACGTAATTTTTCGAAGCAATGGGTTTCGTGCTTCACCCACAGATTAACGAACTGTACTTTTACCTATTTTTAAGTTTCATTACACAAGTAATAAATTACGTAAAAAAATTAGCAATTTGAAATGACATTTTCTTACAAGGACAATTTTTTATTTAAAAATCTTCAAACTTACCGAGACGTTAATTTAATCTACAAGTTTAGGAATAAAAATTTATAAATAAAAAATAATTCTTTAATCGCTCATAAGCTCTCAAATTGGTGCACGCAGTGGGCCTCTAGTGTACCTAAACAAAGCATTGTTTCCCTCAATAAGTGCATGGTGACCCAAATTACGGGGAAGTATTAATTTTACGGCTGTTTTGATCTCCTTCGCTGTCAAAGTTCGCTTTGAACTGAGCTTCGTTAACCTGTGAAACAATAGGTAATATGAGACGTCGCTAATTAATTATAACAATAAACTTATTACACAATTATTTTAATCGAATGACAGATTAAATTATTTAAATGATTATAAAAAAACCCATGCGAATAATAAAGTATTTTAAGTTTGATGTATATATTTACCTCGAAGCTTCAGCTGCACATCGATCGAATATGTCATTAATAAAGTAATTCATAATTTCTATAGCCTTCGAAGAAATGGATCTGCTCTTGTCTATCTGTATAGATTGCAAATATTTGTAACATTACTGATCTTATATACAGGGTATAACATACAGGAGGATGATTAAGTTGAGAGTCCGATTTAAGTAATTCTTTAAGAACAGACAAATTTGTGAATCTTTTGAAGAATTTTAGAATGTCTGTTAAGGATTACCTGTTTAAGAATCTTGTTAACGTACAGAGCATAGCTTTGTTTCTTCTCCAAATATTTATGAATTTTTCCATTATTTGGCAAATGGCTAACGTTCGTAAAAGATTTCATATCTGCTCTTTAACGAAATCCTCACCGATCATAGTAATTGATAAAATACAACTTCCTCGATTTCGATAATTCTAGCGTGACGTTTTCGGGACGGAGCCAAAATCGAAAACAATTAAATATCAAATAGCAGAAGAACGAAGCGAGTGAAAACAAAATAGTAGATCCCTACTGTATTTGTTACCTCAAAGGGTGTCATCGCTGAGCCTTGGAGAATATGCGTTCCCTGCTTCGATGTGTCTTAAGGACTTTTAGGGAATTAGAACTCCAAGTGTACTCTCACTCAGGTAGTATTTTTTATATATGCACATCATGTAAGTACCGCTAATTAGAAGTTTTTTATTTTTATTACCGAAAGTGCTGGCAGTATTGTCATTTCATATATTACAGCGAACAGACATGTATGATTACGCTACTAAGGACATCGATGAAACTTTTGGCAAGGAAGTGTCGTAAGTTCCTTTTTTTTTTTTTCTTGGTGCAGAAATAGGAGAGGACAATGCAAAATGAGGAAAATGAGGACGAGGGAACGAGGGAAAGGGAAGGGTCACCTGAAAAGGAATCACATATCGATTTGCATACTCGCGTCGATCTGGATTTCGTAAAATATAGATATAACATAGTCACAATCAGGATAATAACATCGATTTTTACCTAAATTTACAAAAATATTCAAAGGCACTTTGTAAGAATGTTTGGTGGCTCGTTTAAGGGAGAGAGACAGAGAGATTTTTCGTCTCGCGACAGGAACCAAAAGATTCGCCATTTTTCTTTCTCCAGTTTTCTACTACACTGATTTCAGGACATGTTTTCCTCTCCAAGTGCTAAGAAAACCATTCGGTAAAGTGCCGCATGAGAAATTTCAAATTCTTTTTCACCTTTTAACATGTTGTCTGATAACACTATAGAATTTGGTATATACTCCTCCGTTGAGTCCTATCCATATGAAACACTCTGCATGTGTGTACACATTTGTAACGTGGTTCATTTTCCAAATTTTTACACGAAAAGAATTTTTTTTCTTTTTGTGGAATTTTAAAGGTTCTCAACGTACGTAGGATATCGCAAGATCACGACGTAACACTAGATTACTTACAATACGCACTTTTTTAAATCTGATTTTACGTAAATTCTCTAAATCTTTGAAAAAATGTAGAGAAATTTATTGCAAAGCTACGTACAGCACCGTAAAAAAGTTTTGAGACGAAGTTATATTTTCACTTGCATTTATTTTTAATTAAATAGAGAAAGAAAATTATATACGGCTAATTTTTTTCTTCGTCTAAAACAAAGAAAACGATAGACCTCATTATACTTTTGTACGGCATTGTACACGGCGTACAATTTTGAATGAAAACACGCAGTACAATAAGATAATTAACGTTACACAGTGTCGGTTGATTTTCATATGATACATTATACAAGGTGATTCAAGACTAGCGTACCAACTAAAGTTGTCCTTATTATTGAAGTTAAATAGTAGACTAACTTTGGTTGGTGCTTCAATTGTGAATAACCCTATATATATCCTATATGATAAAAATATGTGTATACATAGGATTATATGTAGACAGTAACACCTTTGTAAGGAGACACATTATCATATAATATATGGAACAATAGATTTTGAGTTACTTTATACTTAAGATACGATTAACATTTTGTATTAGATTACAGTTTGATTGGTCTTGATATATTTTGATATTGCATTAAAAATCGACTTCGCTCTTTGCTTCCTTTGCGTCTTGACTACAATAGGCAATTGTGTCAAAAAATATGATACGATTCAATTTATCAGATTTTATTTCCTATTTTTCGTATCAAGTGAAAAGTATTCTGCACTTTTCATCTGATATATTTTGCAGTTTCTTTTTAAATTTTGTTTCACGTATTATTTCACAAGGCGAAATTTTTGAAACGGTGAAGAATCTTATATTATTAATCCACATTCTAGGCAAACCATTAATGGATGCATTTTTCAATTTGTATGGGTATATATCTATCACAGGATATATATATATATATATATATATCACAGGAACAATTTACCAAAAATCATATTCTAGTTGGGTTTATTCTTCCCTATAATTCAAATAAACTGTCAAGCTTAATTAACCCGAACATCATCTACTGCTTGTATCTTTTATTTTATGGCAATAAATTCTGCTTGTTTATATTTTTTTCATCTTACATAACTTGGCATGTTTTTCATGTCTTATGCTCTCGACTTAATGGTCCTGTCAACGTGTGCTTACTATTAAATGGCAATCATTGATTACAAGGAAGTTTATAATTTAGCAGTGTCGTTCTCATTTTGATTCTGTTAATTTCTCTTTAGCAACAGTTTAATTAAATAGATCACTATTATTCCTAAACGGAAGATCCACGTCTCTCTCTGTCAGTTCTAATTATTTTCGGGTTGGAAACCGACTCAAAATGTATTGAACGTACATATCAACGTTCAATGTTTTGTAATTACTGCTGTGAGTGAAAATTGTAATAACACGAGGTGTTTCCTGTAAGTAACAGTTTGCTAATGTTTCATACCTCAGAATTTGTTACTGTTATTACTACAAGACATTGTGTATATTTCCTTTGATGACAATTTGTAAAAAGAAGTCATAGTACCATTTTTTTCCCCCCTTCAAATTTTCATTCAACGTTCAATTTCCTCACCGTTTCTAAAAATTTGCGGTACATACATAATACATATATATATATATATACGTCATAAAAAAATTGAATTTTGCATACAGCAAATACGTTGAACTAGACGGCGTTAGTATTCGCCATGGTCCAAAATTTCCAGAGTTTATCATTCTACTGATCAATCAGCAAGAAAAGAAAACGTCTAGCAAAAAATTGGTTCACCTGCTGATTATTTAAGATGTTTTATATGTTCTAAGAATTTTATGAATTTCATGTGAATTTCTTTGAAAATGTAATGGAGTTCAATTATTGGCACGTGATTATCACTGTGGACAATGGAAGATTCTGGTCCAACTACAGTTCGTGAAGATTTTCGCAATTTTTGAATTTACTATCTTCCTTGCCGAAAAGCCAAGTTAACATTTGGCGCGCTTTCATGCTGGCGCGAACGACGCCTCTTGATTTGTACCAATGACCGCTTCCTTCGCTACCTCCACCACCGCCGCCACTACCAGCCTTATTTTCTAGATGGCGCTGAACGACTTTCAATCTAATCTGACTGAGAATTCCCACGAGAAGATCATCCACGTTGTGATTAATTCCCACAGAGATTTCGATGAATTTTGATCTGTATGTACAAGCCATGCATTTTCCATCTGAAAAGGATAAAGATATAAAGCTTAATATGATTATCAACATATAGTGCCTACCTGATCATGAATAATTTATTGATTTTTTAATAATTGTGAATATTTTGTATACAATCAACGTAAGTATTAAACTGTATAATCTAAATTTATCTAGTTTTTTGCATATAATACTATATAAGAAATATTTGTATATTATATTGCTTACCTTGCGATGACACGGCCCTGGAGCGGACCAAGTCAACCTTATTGCCAACTAAAATTGCAGGTCTGCCTCTTAGAAAATCCAGATCGTGAAGACGTGCCAAATATTCTTCGGCCCTTTGAAAGGATGCTTTGTCGATCACTGAATACATGACGACAAAGGCGTCGGGTTGGTTTATCTTCTCCAGTTCCGTCTACAGAAAAAAATGTTGGAAAAAAGTTATTGATACCATAGAATACAATTATAAGAGAACAGTACTGACATGGAATGTCGGTTGAAAGTGCTGTCATATCTGAAAGCCAAAAAGAACATAAATCACTAACCTTTGGATTTGTAATGTTCAAAAATCGCAGTTCACTTTCCTCTCCATTCAGCATTATAAAAACAGACTGCTCGCTTGGTACATCTGAAAATCAAGCGATTATGAATTATCATTAGGTGATAAGGCAACTCGAGAGTGAGAATGCTTTTTCAGTTTGTAACAGGAGAGAAAGAAAGAAAGGAGGGTAATGGAGTAGTCTAAAATAAAGTTTACGAAGTTCGTGACGGAGCCAAAAGACAACGTGGCCAGCGAACGACGAGTTAGAAATGACGTCTGAAGAGTGACGCAACCACGAAGACGAAATTAGAACTTTGTTGAACTAAAAAAACAAGTATAGAGGCCAAACCACGTGGTAGATGTTGAACAGACACCGGTAACTAATTACGGCCCTGGTGGCTGTTCTAAAACTTGAGCAGCCCCGTAAACCTTTCTCACGACCCTGGATGTCAGACTTTTCTTTAATTTAAAAGCAAATCAAGAGACAAGAGACAGAGAGTATTGTGAATCTGCGAAGCCAACTTAATATTAAGCTAAATACGATTCTTGGCCCCAGCACCCAGTTTGTAATACTTGGGCTAAAGAAGACATTTTTCTTTATTTACACAAAATATATTTTTAATACAAAAGTGCTGTATGTAATGTTACAAAGAATCATTTATATATATATTACTTTTTCTACATGACGATATCGAACAGTTGGAAGCAACTGTAACGTGATTTTCCATATTGGCTGTTCATGTAAATTGTACCATAAGTAATACCGACCCGAGTGGAAAGTTTTTGCGACAGTAAACAGGCGAAAACTTTGTTAATAAAATCCAAAATTTCTCTTCGTTGCATACAAACGTACGCAATTGAAAATTGTAACTTGAATACGTATTACGTAGTGCTGAGTACAGTTTACGTAGAGTGCACTACGGATGCAGTCTCGATGCTGGAGCAGAGAGTTACTGCTATAAAGACTTTGCGGTAACTCGGTGCCCTCTCTAGTTTCCGTGTGAGAAATTAGTTTACTGATTTAGCGTCAGATTGCGCTGGCGCACCATCTACCTCTTGCGGTCTTACTGATCTGCTTTTCAAAATTAGTTTCTACTTGTGTATTCCAATGTAAAATAAAGTTGTGAGGAATAGTACTACTCGTGGTCAAATGAACGAAGGGCAGTTGATCTTCCCATGTACCTCGAAGTTTTATTATAAATTGAAACCTAACAATAAAGAATCACTATAACGACGTCATTTATCTCTTAGCGAACGCCATCAATTATTTTTTTACTTTTTTTTAACATCGATATACTTTCCTATCCTAATCAATGTTCTCTGCACCTGAAAGATGATCTCCAGGAATTTCGTGAGTGTCGAACGTAACGCAGGCTTACCAATGTTTCTTTATTATGACACAGGTCAAAGATTCGATCTAATAAATCTGAAAATAGGGTGAGACACGTAGGCGATGCTGAAGTGGCTTGGTCAAGGTAGACGAAGTCGGAGAAGATCGTAAATCTTTCACGATGTTGACACGTGGCGACAACACGATATGTCTTGATTGTTTGGGAAGGACAAAAACAATAGGAGAGTTTCCCCATTGTGTATAAGCTCGTGTCATGAGCAAAATAAAACCACACAGCATGTCACGACCAAAGAATAAAACGTCGATATAAATAGTTTAAAGGAATCACTACATAGACTTTTCCCTTTTTTTTTAACATCAACAATAACTGCCCTCATTATCGATTTGACGTCCTCAAGGAAACCAGTGTACGGCAACGGATTCTTATAAATCGCTAAGCGAATTCCAATTTCTAATATATATTCGTAATTAGGAATTCATCTAAGTTATCCTGCAGAGGATCTGCAACGCATATTAATATCTCAATCCATAATTAAGCAGCACGTTACATCGTGAACACGGCTACGTGAAGTTCTTCATCGAGGAACAACTTGATTAATATTTACGAGTGGTGCCATCTGCTAGAAATCTTCAGAAACAAGGCGCGATGCAGCGGGAAAATCGATGGACTTTAAATGGCGTGAAATTGCGTAAATGAGACTTCGATCGTTACCTTGTTGCCCACCGTACCGGAACAGTAGGAACGGTAAAAAAAAATGAAAGCAGAAACAAAAGTAAAAAAAATGATAGTTAAATTAATAAATTATTCAAGAGCCATACGACAAGCTTCATTTCAAAGACGTTGTAGTAATATTTTCAAAGAGAATATACGTGACTGACGATGCACATAACGTTTTGATGAAAATATGTAATTCACACTCTGTTAGTTCGCGACTTTGCCGCTAGCTAACGAACGGACATTAAAAAAAAGTTCGCAACACTGAAATACATAAAGGGTACATGTACACATAAAAAATGAGTTGAACGGGACAATCAAGCGTGAATATATCGGGGGTGCTCTTTTAGTTAGCTCATTCGTTGCTGAACTTTCGCAATACGTCATTTAATAAACGAGCATCCCTGGAACATATATAAAGCGCATAAATATAGTCAAGTGCATACACTTATAATTATAAATACATGCACGACTAAATGCACTTATAGCACTGCCAAGGATGTAAAGCTGAGTGATCAAATAAAAACATAAATAGTAGCATGTGTGTATATATATATATATATATATATATATATATTCGAGTAAGATGACTGAGCAGATAAGCAGGGTATAAAAATAAGTAGATACGTGTATGTGCTGCTAACCGGCAAGTCAATCGGTCAGTAGAATAGGTGCGCAACCAGTCAGCCAAGACGTCTGGCTCAGAGACGCTCGAGTTTCTGGTTTAGTTTAGGAAAAGTGAACCGACAGTAGACGTCATTGGTGGTTAACGCACTGACCGACCAACGATTATTCACACTGCCCTGACAGATTCGAGTCCTCGACCCAAATAGATGGGCTCACTCGACCCACGCTTTTTCAAAACTAGCGAAACTTTCTCCCTCGTTTGCGAGACGAACAGATGTTAACTTGTCTTCGGAACATTTTGGCTGACTCTAAGCCGTTTTGAAAATTAATTCCTTTTATCTTCTTAAGGCTAATTATGTCACCACTGAAATATTGGTAGTCACGATTCAAGCTGCGTAAGATAAACTTCTAACAATTTCTATGTATGGATAATGTATAGAATTGATTCTAATACATCGTGACAGGATATTTCAAAGAATCGGTTCTGTTCAGAAATTTGTACATATTTATGAAGTAACCTGATACAGGGAATTACTTTTAATTCAGAGACCAATCGCCATGACACTAAACCGGTCATTTTTGTATACAGAACACGAGGAGGATGATAAATTTGACTGTGTAACTGAGGATTTAACTGGAGCATGTGATACGAATGTATTATTAAAAGGAAATTGTATTTAGTCATTCGTAATTGAATTAACGAGCGGTTCTGGGAGACTGTGGAAACAGGATAAGGATTATAAATATCCACCCGAATACCAATGTAGATTACGTTTACATTTTACTAATGGTAATGAATTTAGCGAGGCAGCTGGTTAGAATCAGCAAATACATTGACGGTTTTCGCATGAATTTAATTTTCCCGTAAGATCCTTTAATGATCCTAACCTAATTTACATTGTAATGACAGAAATTTAATTCCTCTCCTTCAAACCCAATTCTTACGTCACTATACGTCCCGTATCCTTTTTCTTTTTACCATTGTCAAAATAGCAGTCTGTAATGTTCATCATTTTATACGTTTACGCAATATTGCACCGTTAAACCTACATATGCTTGGAATGGCTTTGAATCACTATAAAACATCGAAATTTCTCGTAAAATATTTCGATGTAACTTTTATGGATACTGATTGCAATCTGTTTGACGCATAAAATTTTCTTTTATCGAAATCCTAATATACGAGTGTTATTCTCAGTTGAAATAACGAGAAAAAAAATTATTGTCTTACCTTGCCCAGAGGAAAAAGTATATTTACAAGAATTCTCTATCTTGCAAAATAATCTTAATTAAATATTCTCGCTGAATCTAATCGGCAAGGTTCCCTATCTTCGTCTCTCAATATATATAAGAAATTCACTAATCGCAAGACGAATACCGCCGCCGGATAGTCTTATCCTAATTTTCATTTAAGGGTGAAGAACAATTTGTCCAGCAGCTGGTAAAGGTAGGAAGAACGAGAGGGTGATTTAGAATAGGGGTGAAAATGAAATGGCGAGGGCATATGGGAAAGGTAGAGTCAGTACGAAGGAAGGTGAAGTAGACAGAGTACAGGATGTAGAAAATTCCGTGGGATAGCGTGATGGAAGGATCGGAAAAGAGAAGGGAAAGAAGAAAGGCAGAGACAGAACGTGCTTTACGATTTTTCCAATCTTGCCAAAGATTGAGTTCCCTGGCTCGTCGGTAGTTCGATTTACGCGTTGCCTTTATTTCTTCTTAAGCTACGAACGTTTAATCGGATATCCGTAATGTCGTATCTCTTCTCGTCTTGAGAAATGAGACTTTTGCGGAGAGCCATGAATTTTCTGGAAGGACGCAAAAGCTCGAAACACAATTACCAAAGGGAGCAATTTTCTCACAATACAGGTACGTATATTCCTGTTCGAGTTTATTCTGTGTGTACTACCTGTATATGTACGTTAACGTGGTACACGTGATTAAATGAGAAAATTTGTTATCTCAACGGGTAACATTAATCACATGACAAACGGTACTGATTTTAATAAGATTCGTCAAAGGATAAAAAGGAATCCCGAGATTAAATCCACATACATTATCTTACATTATCAAATTTCGCTCATTTTCAATTTATATAGTTATATGAGAATATACGAGTAACGAAAGAAAAAGGAAAAAGGAATTTATTAAAAATATTCAAGATTTTTCATGTAAAATTTATTGATAACCAAAGTTTTTCAAAATTTCTAACTGCGTAAAAATTGGATTTTTCTTTCAAAGTGACGAGTACGTTCGTTTTAATAGTAAGGCCATGCCAGATAAGTCACGAGACCAATTCGTGAATACAAATCGATCGGAGAATCCCCAAAAGACCATACGACGGAATTAGTTTCAAGGGAGCGTCATTCCGTATCAGCTACAATGAAGAATACAGTAAAACTAAGGGTCGCGTGCAGGGGAGTAAAATGACATCGTATAAAATCCCTAGGGCGACTCTCGATACTGTCTGAATGGTTCGCTATCGCCAGAGGCATTTGTGTTAATTGCGAATGAAAAGAGATACGGCACTTCGAAGTCTTTGAAGATCCAGTGACATTGGATAATCCACGAGCGATAGACAAGCACCAAATTACAATTTTATTTAGACGTGAAAAAGAAACTGAACACTTGTACACGTTGTAGAAGAGAAGAATACTTAGTTAGCTCTGACAGTTCCTGATGAAAACGTGTAATGATTACATTATAGAGGCGTCACTTACCGCGTTGACGATCGTAAGCATTAATGCACTCGCTGGTCATAAATTGACTGATCAGGGCCGTCTTGCCGACACCGCGGGCCCCGAGCATCGCCACTGTGTACGAAATGACTTCCTTCGGCGGTGAGACTGGCCTTTCCTCCGTTTCCTTTTCAGCTGGTGCCAGGGAATTTGATCGCGATCTTCTTCGTCGGAAGGAGTCACCCCTGTTTATCACACCTGTCAACGTCAACATTTTTTATTAACGTAATTCTTCGTAACAGATTGCTTGTATGAAATGATATACCGGCAATATTTATGTCGACGAGGTTCGCTATAGAGTTTTCACTCATACCAATATATAGATATTATTCTGGATATTAGGTTGACACATTACGCAGTAACATTTGCCGATGACAGTTGTAAGGGAAAAATATTACGTTATCTATCATATAGGATTGTTCGGTGATAACGATACATGGGATCAGGTACGAAATTCGAATAGATGAATTTTTATGTTATTGAAGATATAAGGGAATTCGTATTGGCACCTGTTATCTTGAATGTTTGCCATTTGGTTTTCATGGTTCTATTACATCTTTTATATTGATTTAAGTCGATCAAGCGCACTTGTGAATAACGTTTGGACATAACTTTCGTATTGCATGCAATATAGATATTTGTAATCAAATGGCAATTTATACTATCACTTGCGTAATGCAAAGCAATATTTTATAATAATAATTTATTGAAAATCCTGTGACACCTGTTGCCGTCAATTTTGATAGCACGCTAATGTCGCAATATTGCTTTCCCATTTTCATACATATATCAATAAATTATACAGACCTGTGGATATATCATTATTCATCGCCGAATACGATAAGCGAATTAATACAAAGATATTAGTTATATATAACTTTTTTCAAATTTTTAACAAAATTTTCATATAACTTTCTTTTTCACATCAATACTACATCGACGATAAGTTTGCTCTTGGTCTTTAAAAGAATTTTCCTCTTGAAAAATCATGCTCCCATTTCAAGAAATCAGATCGGAAATTGACGTCTCAACAGAAAGGCACGCGACAGGGAGTCCTTTAACTGCTCGCGAGTATTGATTCGTTTCTATTCATCGCGGATTCGTGAGTAAGTAGTATACGAGCAAGTAAGCCAGCCTGGCTTATATGGAGTACGAGTAGTGACGGGCAAACAATAGAATAGGCTGGACAAGCCTACTGGCAGACGGATATCGAGGTACTCGGTCGTCAAATGGAATCTCGTCACTTCCGGCAGACTCGAGGTTCCCGACGTCAACTTAACATTCGTCATATGAAAATGATTCTTACGAATAAATAACATTGGAACTTTATGAAGAAATAAACAATGACTGTCATCGTTATACCGACATCAATGTGACAGGTGAGAAATTATTTCATTAATATTCACACGCAATTTGGGTGAATCGTATTATTCATTACTGCCGAATAAAGAGACGAATTTATTTTGCAAAAGGTGATACGCGATGAAAAATATATCAAGTAAAACCTACTGAAAATTTTTGACATTCTTTCGAATTTTTCGTAAAATAATAACGATGATTATATATGAATTTAAAATATTCACCAATAAAAATATTTCTTTCTCCCTCTACTCATGCATATCAATGAATTTACTTTGCTTTACAATTTAGCGGCATACTTCTCGCCTGGGCATTTACACGTGAGATGGTTTCCGCGCGAGTGCCATTAAGTCTCTTAGCCATAATTAACGGTCAATTAAATGCGACAAGGTCGTAATGATTTTAACTGGGTACTGGGTACATTGCTATGACTCCAAGTGGTGTAAGAGACAAGCTAGTAAATCGATCGGAACATTAATTAATCCAAAAGTTAGTTTGTCGAAAGATGTTTGTCCTTGGACAGCCTCTGTAATCACGGAGGCTTGCGAAATTTTCGTCGTATCAGGGCAAACAGATGTCAACATATTCCCTATAACAAAAACATTCTCGATGGTTCGGTCTTACAAACTTTCTTGATTTTGAGAACCGGCTTAAATTTTGGATTAACTCGGCAAAGTATACACAGTCCCAGGGAACTTTTATTAGGTTCTAGATTAAACGATATATAAATATATATGCGCAATATATGTGTACGTACAATATATACGTAACTATTTGCAAACTTCTCAAGCGATTAGAATATATTTACATAACTATATTAATCAAAAAATTAGTTTACATCACATTAAGATTGATGCCCATCTTGAGGTGGAAAGAAAAACAAAAAAATTCCAGCTCAAAAACTCAAATGTACCAACATTCCAGATTTGCTTCAAGGGACAAAATTATGATATAAAAAAAGCATTCGATTCTTGGACA
Source organism: Trachelus iudaicus (assembly GCA_030142595.1). Taxonomy (NCBI): domain Eukaryota; kingdom Metazoa; phylum Arthropoda; class Insecta; order Hymenoptera; family Cephidae; genus Trachelus; species Trachelus iudaicus. Next base: position 106,231 of record JARQTH010000246.1, read on the forward strand.
AGGACGAAAGTACCCAGAGGTACAATGAAATTATTTATTTCCTCTAAAAAAAAAAAGACAAAAAGCTCAATGTTTCTCGTTCACCGGCTCGAAAACTTATAGTTGTTTTCGAGTTCTCCCGGAAATTTGTGTTTCCCTGGAGAACATTCACGAGTCAATCGTATCCTTCTTGGTTGCACATACTTCGTCTTCTCACCCTCGCGTTTTCCATTCTCTTAGATGCTTTTTTATCTTTAGTCTAAAAACTTCGCGGCTTGGGTAACTTTCGTAACATATACCACTCACGGAGATAGCACCCTTATGTATACACATATCAAACTGGGGATGTACGATTGTGAGCTTTCTACGCATGAGGGTGGAGTTTCACAGGTTTACGCATTCAAAAAAAAAAAGAGTGCGTTTAGCGATTCGACAAATTGCTGTCAGTTCGTGCGAATTAAATAAAATCACTCTACATACGTATGCCTCTATAGATATATGCATATAGAGTATGATTTCTACATATGTGTGCATATATATGTATACAAAGGACATGTATCATCCTGGCTCTTTATTCGTACAGTCTATCTCAATGCACTTCCTGTATAATGGGCGACGGTAAAGATAAAAGTTCCTGCAGGGACGAAGAAACGTCGAAAAAAAAAGGAAAAAGTCCTTTGTGACGCAAGACAGGGCAGATATCGAATTGGTCAAGTTTATTAGAGTCATTACTATACAATAGATCACGTGTTCAGGATGTGATAATATAGCTCTTACACAGGGATGATTACGGCGGGGACGAATCGAGCGATAAGGTTGTAATTAGGAAAGTCTTTGAGAACCAATTCATTAAGAATTTTTAGCTCGGAATGTACTTAGGTATATACGTATATACATATAATACGCGAAGGCTTAATCACGTATTTTAGGCTAAATGATCTGGGAAATTATATTAGGAATTTTGTCGACTTCTAAAAAATAACATTATTGCTTGTCTCGCAGCTTTTCACCAGGTAGTACTCACGAATATGTGAATAACGAGGAAAGACAGAGATTCTCAAGATACGAAAATTTTCTTTTAACATTGTACAGCAGCGCTATCAGCGAATATATTGGAAGTCTTACAGGTACTCTAGGAATTTTTACCGAACCAAAATAGTAATTTTTTCGTAACGCCGCACATAACAACACCTCTCATATGCCGAAACAAATCGCAGAGACGCGATCGTCAATTCACGGCAACAGCGACACCGCTTACTATATTTTATGGTAAAAAGTATCAGTTTTCATATAAAAACTATTAAAAGTCATGTCAACATCTGCGACAACAAAAATTACTATTTTATCTAGTACAATTTCTTTTCTTTTAGAATAATATTTGCCAGTATAGGCTATAGTCTCCATGTACGAGAATTTTATGGTACTTTCTACCCGATAGTCGGTACTTAGTACCAGATCCTTCTCTCCGTGTACATTTTTCATGCGTTCAAATGTTGGAATTTTTTTTTTTGTATATGGTGAAGATTTTTTTTCCTGCTTTGTGCAGAATTTTTTGTGGTGCAGCTGTGCTAAGAAAATCTTCTCGTTGAATATTGATCCAGGACCAGCTGTATCATAATGAGAGTAACCGTGATTTTCCAAGCACCAAGTAAGGGTGGGTTATCATTAATATTTTTATTTAATGAGCTTTGTCCCCGTCACCACGTAAATTGGGCAGGTCTTCCCGCACAAGTAAATGGCAAAAAATACTGAACTCCCAGAGGATCGTAAAATTACTTGTTACGTGCATCTGTCTCTTTGAAAATGTAGCAGGCTTTATTTTTCAAGAGTACGATCATGCAATCGTATGAATATCATATTATACGAAGTTTTTATGTATTCTTACGGGAAATCTCGTAGAAAAGCGTTAATTTTTCTAATAGAATCAAAGGCGCAGCGAATCGTGATTTTGTTCAGTCAAGAATTTCATATGTTTCGCAAAATAATTTCCATCGACTTCGCGGAAAATGACTTTGAAATATCTTAGTTTCCACTACGACGAACTTTCCTCGGACGTTAAAATAGCAAAAGAGAAATGGCTGTTTCGAGAAAAAATCATACACGATTTGTTCTTCTTCGCTTTGATTTTGCAGCTGCTCGAAGAGTGATCACAAAAACGTTTAGTTTCGAAGGACTGTTTATAAAGTGTCAAATTTGATCGAATATTTGATCAAGATAAGCACAATATCTATTTTGTAGGATTTCCCCGTAAAGATAAGATAAATTATTTTGCAAGTTTTGCGAATCGACAACAGCGCATGTGCAGCGTACATAGAAGCCGCAAACGTAAAATGAATAAAAGCTTGCACGTTATCGATTGTCGATTTGAACGTGAAAACCAGATTTGCAGGACGACGCATAACGCTTGAATTCCTTTACATTGATTACTGTTTGAAATTCATTTTCCGAAGATTCTCCAACGTGAATTTCATCCGTGAATATGGAGATACTTGCATCGATGAACAAGGTTTTAATAAGGTTAGAATATAGAGTGCAGATTTAAAGAATCTCACTCGTAACGTTAAAGCATAGAAATTTACATGAAAATGTAGGAAGAAAAATTAATGCAAAATTTTTTATCTTTTATCTTCAAAATGGATGCTAGACGGTCTTCAGGATTTAAGATAATCTATCAGTTATGTAGATTAGAATAGATCGTATTACATTTATGCGAAACTGCACGTCATTTCCTCGGGGAATAGTAATCCTTCGGATATACTCTCAAGAATACTTACATTACATATAGCAGTAAAATAATACTAGTGGCGTGTTCTATTATTTTAGATGGATACGAGGAACACACCTTAAAAAGAAAATATTTCAACGACTCTTATGGATTTAATGAAATGAAAAATTCGTTACTACTAATGTATATATACAATAAAGTATAATAAATTCATAGTAGCAATTATCTAACACTATTTTCTAATCAACTTACGAGACGTTCGATATCACATTATGAAGACGATTGATGATATTGACCAATGCGATCTCATGTTTCATAAAAAAATATCTATTAAAGTTGACCTAGAATAGTGCCAAAATTGCTGCAGGTAAGCAGGGCCTGTAATGCATATTCATTAAAAAGTTACTAGGAAGCTACTCATTTTCGTGTCCAATTCCAGTGTAGTACTCGTGCACTATACAGTTTCAAGTAAATAAACTGGTATCGGCAAATGGATTCTCTATTGCAAATAAAGTAACCAGGATTGATATATCAATTTCATTAAGAAGTTACTAGATTACAACAGCGCTTAAGCAAGCTTGGAAACAAATCTTATCAAACAGACGACATCACTTTGCTCGATGCTGTACATTTTCCAAAGTGCAAACTTGAAATACACAGCAAAGGTAACGCGTGCAAAATTAACTAGAAATGTTTCTGAATAGAATGAAAGGGACTTTACAATAAGTCACTAGATAATTAAGGCAGTGTGAAGCAAACTACACTCTAAATACGATAAAATAAATACACCCTCGTTTATTTAAATGTTTACAAGTCGAGGCCTCTAGGGAAATACGTGTTGTCTGAAGAACAACAGTTGGTTAACCTGTCGCAAAGCAAATTAACTATGGCGTATACGGATGCGTAAACAAAATAACGTCGATTCCAAATGAAACAATGAAATAGCGTTTGAGATATACGCGATGTACTGCAAAGTGTCTTTAAATCACGTAAAATTGTTCTGAAAGGACTGTAATACTTTGAAAATTACAAATTAAGTTTTATTAACACGTTTTAGATTCAGTATGCAATAATAAAATGCACTATGCAGTGAAGATGAATATAAAGTTCAAATTTTTTACGTGACTTCGCATAAACTTTTATTTCGACGTAATTAAAGTAAAATTCCCCAGACGATCCAGTGACTTTCATTTGATGCAGTGTCTTTCGTATGAATTTAATACTTTTTTTGAATAATTTTTATTCATCATTTACAAAACCATTGGGAATAATCTTCAAAAAAAATTTCATCAATCGATATTTCGAGACGAATAAATTTTCTTTTATAATAAATACAGTGTTGTGCTCATGTAAAATTAGTGAACGAGAGACCATAAAACTGAAATAAATAGTAATATTAAATAGGCCCTTCGGATATGTCACTGATAGACGAGTCGAAAAATCGCTCCAGTGTTGCCGTATTTCGGTATACTTCGAAGCGAAGTGATTTTAAATGAATGACCGTACTGCTCTAAATAAGCATGGCAACAACGCATGCAGAATTCTATTCTCCACTGTAGACTGATGAGACGTAGGATATTTCCTGTCACACAATGTCCAGAAGCTTTACAAGTAGAAGAAGATACGGAAACTAATGAGACAGCAACACTGGAATTTCATTGTTTCAGGTTCGTACCACATGTCTGATCAAGTAGCGCTGTATTCACTTGGTGCAAGTAAACATCGTCCTCATCATGTTAAACAGTCTGAGCGCGAACACACATTCACTACTTGAACAATAAAGCGAACTGAGGATTCTTAAACGCCGAGGGATATAATTATCCTGATTAATACAGTATAGCATGTGATTATCATACCTTCTCTTGTTACCTTGTATATGGAAAAAGGGAAGCCTTTGCTAATTACAACGCTGTACTTATCACTTGAGTTTAAAGTGACGTGACCTTTATATTAATATTTCATAGAGGATTTTTTAATCTTGGAAATACATTAAAAAATTATTTTACGACTGTATTCCAATTTATGGATTTTCATAGCTTTTCGGTTATAAAGATTTTTTCAGAAGGTAGATTTATCATTTATTATCAACAAGCGAGCGATCTGTAGGATCTACGTAAGAAGTTAATGAATACTGAAACACCCTGTAGGCACCCTGTTCACACACGATGAGCATAAATTTTTACCCTTTTCCCATTTCACCGCACGTTTCTTCGATGCCTTGGCGGAGACCTCATTCAAATGCACAACAAAATTAGCACCTTCCTTTATAGCATATACCCTCTTCAAGATAAGTTCCTACAGCCCTGATTTCCTTCACGATGCATCGCGAATATCTTCGCGTATTTTTATCCCATAGTACGGCACCCTCCTTTCAGATTGTCATTGTCGACAGCATCTTGGGAAGATTAGGCTGCGTTCACAACGCGCGTAGTACAATCTTTCTTTATAAAAGCAATTGCCTACTGTCTCACATACATCATCCTCATTCAATTTCTAGTTCCTAATCAGCGGAATTTAGTCTCCTTTTTATTAGCTAGTCTTTTGTCACCAAAACGAGCCATTAAATTAAAATGTAATCAAGGGATTCGAAACGAAATGCAATTAACACTAATTGCTGGCAAAGCCTGCCAGGCTTAACACTAGGAAAAGACCTATTAGATTACGAATATCATAAGCTCGTTAAATGTCATAAGGCTAAGGTTGATTTTCTTTTTTTCGAAATTATGCGGTTCCAAAAACTGAGAAGCACGTATATTTTGTGTAGCTCCACCAAATAGAATTTAATTAGAGATTCGATAATTAACAGCTGATAAATTGCAGCCAGTATAGGACTAGCGGGAGTCGCCAATTTATTCACAATTGGATTTCAATGAGAAAAGAGCACCCAACACGGCATACCGAATAGCATAACGCTTATCCATTCCATCTCTCGAGAGTTTATTAACAGTCAGAAAAATATATGATTTTATAATAAAAATCCTGCTTGTCAGTCTACGGACTAAATCAGTAAAGACTGGAAAACATCAGATTAGTAGATAAATGCAATCTTGCCAACGTACAAGCAGGAACTAATTTACCTAATAATTTCCACTCTCACATAGTATTGTACGAAAATCCAATATTGTTTTACAAATAACTCTGTTATACTAAAATCATTATCTCCACATGATATACCTTTCTACTGAAATTGTTATTTCCATAATGATTGTATCTAGAGACTATTATTACTTCTATTTGACAAAATTAAAATCTATTGTCGGATCGATGCTATAGAAATATTTCTCTTAGTTATCGCGAATGTGACCCTAGCTATTTTTCTGTTCAACCCACGCACACGGTATCCCTGTTAAAGGTGAGCTCACATTGGTTGCATTGTGATGAAGCATGGTATTATTTTGGCGAACAATACTTTGGTATTTTTGTATGAAATTTTCAGTACGAATATAGATATTCTTAATCATAAAGTCTAGACGGACATAAGGACTTGAAGGAAGGTTCGATTTAATTTTTGTTTTAAATACTTCTGAAAATTTATTTCGCTTTGCTAGTACTCAATACAATTATCGAAATCCAAAATGTTTAATAATATTAGATGAGACTCTTTTTTAAAAAAGTCTTTACATTTAATTTCCACTTAATGAGATTTTTTACATCTATGTAGGTATACAATTATATTGTTTCTTTTAAGATACTGTACCCGAGAAACAAAGATATTATCGTACTGAGATTGAATACGCCTGTCGCTAAAAAAATAGGACGAAATGGAAAAAAGGAAGAAACAATTAATAAGAAAACGATAGCTACTAGGGAAAAAAACCCCAACCTGTTTCCATTATTTATTATTGAAAAAAACGGATTTCATTTCTTTAATTACATGAATCAATGATCAATTAAATGTTAAATAATTAACAAAATTAGTACGGTGATCGTAAAAAAATTAAAATAAAGAAGATATCATTATTCTCTCAAAAATCTTTTGAAATAAAAGTATTTGCAGCTTTGCAAAAATCTGGTAAGCCCACACATATAAATACATTGACTCTAAATATGTATGTATATCGTTATAACACACAGGATACTGGTTGCCTTTATAGCTATTCATCCCCTCTACTTGCAAACCTTCTGACTCACCCTAGTTGGATAGCCTCTGTCACATTGACCCTTGAAATCGAAAATTTAGCATCGATTTGAACACATTTATTTTACAAAAATTTATTGAGAAATTTGTAATAGGGAACGAGGCATATTAAGATTATGAGATAAGGAAACTCAAGTGAGTTAAGGTTAGTTTGCGCCTGAAATTGTGCAATATCTAAAAATTATCACTAAGTTGAAAATGGTGTTAACAAATCTCATTTTGAACCCCGAGATCCTTTCTTTTGAAGCAGGAATATAAGACCCATTTTCAATCTGAAGATTCTAACTGGTGATTTCATAAGAATCGACAGTTTAAGGGACGTTCTTGGTTTTCCACTTCTAAATCTGTGTTAACGCGCTCTTGTTATGTCCAGTCCTAGCCGCGAAATTATGCCTGTAGGATCTCACAGGCTGAAATGGCGTTAGACTTCAGTCGGCAGTCCCAAAGAACAAAGGAATAGAGATTGTATAGGCTCAAACCGATGATAGATTCTCGATTGGAGCCTTCAACACGAGTAAATTTCCCCATAAGTTACTCAAATCCTTTGGGATTTTATAGGAAAGCATCAGTAACGCGCAAAATTAAAAATTAGCCAAATTTACGAAATATTGTCGTAGATTATATTTTTACAAAAATTATTTCCATATTAATACAATCGCCGAAACAGCAGCACAGAAATTTGAGATTTTTTAAGAGTAAAGTTTAACGTGATTTAAATTTCTTAAAAAGTTCTCTACTTACCATTACGCGATAACCCCTAGGAGACGCCGAATACCTTATATTATAGGTCCTCGTAAACCTAATCCCTGCGACGGTCTTATCGCTCGCCATTTTTTATTCAGTCCCATGAAACTTCATTCTGCCTTCCTTTACTACTTTCACGTAAATAAAATCATCCTGACGAGCGGCTGGTAAAAGTCGTTTCCGAAAATTTGAGTCTGACCATATTTCGCCTATGCACGACCTATGCATTGCTACAAAAAAAATACTATTTCCCTGCATCACAATCTCACAGGCACACGCATTTGACAACTCCGCGTATAAAAGAAATTCGATCCATCAAACCCTCTGGGGAATTCGCATCAACTTTCCTTAAACGTAAAAAGAACTACATCAACTTGGTAAGCCTAGGGATTTTCTGTCGTAAAAAAAAATTAACCAGCTAAACTGAAACATAAGTCGCAATAACTATATTTTTATTTATTTCAACCCTTACCATTTTTTTAACACTATAACTACAATCGTCTGTCGCTTTTACTGTTTTCAAAGTAAATTTGACCTTAACAAAAATCTTCGGTACATCTAGTGTTAAACTCGATTGGTATTTAAAAAAAAATAAAAAAACAGGGATAAGTTATTTTTGAAATCATATAATGAACACTAAAAAAAAATGACTCACAAAAACATATAAAGCGTAAATCCATTTTCCAATTATAACGAACATGTATTTATTGGCCCTTCGAAGGCGGTTAACGTTTCGCGAGAGGTTAAATGGCATGAGGGTGCTGAAGTTTTGTCGAAAGTGGATAACGAAAAAAAAGAATTCCAATGGAATACAATGAAGGGAAAGTGGTGAATGGCTGAATAATGGAATCTCGGGGTAAAGGTTGGGTTTATAAAGAAGTTCATAAAGTAAGCTCCGAGCCCATACTGAACTTTGTTTATGAGACCAAAATATTTAATAATTAATGTGCTTAGATATGACATACGGTATATCAGCACACGAACTATAAATAACTTAAATGCCCGTTTCAATAGAACTTTAATATTAATAAAGAATGAGGCAGCTATCGATTAAGTATTAAAAATCATGACGTAATACAAATAAAAAATATGCTTATTTTTCATTGCACGCGACAGCTGTTCAATAATCTCAAAATTCTGTAATCATAATTTAGCCATAATGATTTTACTTGCTGGACATATGTTCAAAGCTGTGACTTATATTACAACAATCTCAGCCCTATAGTTTCACAAATTGTGTTCGATTATTGAACTACATTTAACTGTTAAGTTAGTCAATTAGTTCCTGTCATATTTTAGATATACCAAATTTGTCATCTAAACTTTGTATAATTATTGTTTCTGGAAAGAACCCTTAGACAATAATAGCGTACATAGGTGACAACCTCGGAAAGGTGATGATATTATTTATAAGGGTATATACATGTATACAGGTTGATATTTATAGCGTATATTTATAAGGTATGAGTTTACACGAAGAGCATATAGTTCGGTATATACTATAGAATAGACTATAGTATATATATAGCGTAACCTGATAATACATAGAGGTTGGTGCCTAAGAGACTCCATTAAGAAGAAAACCATGTGCGGAATTATTACGGGTAACGTCAAAGGTAGAAATTTGGGAAAATTAAATTATTGGTATGTACGTTCAATTCACATTCGAATATTATCAAATGATGAGTAAATGGACAATTTTGAAAATTTCTATCCACTCGTTATTACGTCATACTGTTATACTCTTAAGTAAAAGTGAAAAAAGAAAAAGTGGTCTCAGCCACATAGAGAGCTCGCTGGTGTAGCTTTTTGAGCAATAACAGCCTTTTGTCTCCTTTAGCCCGAGCTGTATGTACTACGTACAAAGTAAGGGGTGTAACCTTTAAAATACATTATACACGCATCAGTTACTCCTCCTTTCAAAGCGAGGTTTTTTTTTGCAAAATTAGTACAACAGGAAATGAAGTTACGTCCAATATTACATCACCAAATAAGGTTTTATGTATGCAAGGGTTATATGTACAAAAAAAGGATATCCCTTGGCGTGTAATGAATTTTTTGTTTTCGAACCCAGTTAAAAAAAAATTGTACGTGGTAACAAGGGCCTGTTTACCTAACTCCCACATGCCTGGTTGAAATTAAAATTGGACACCTTGTACGACTTTCTATACGTTACCGTTATTTCGACAGACAATATCAAATAAAATCGCGTATAATAATGATATAGATTTCATAGCTGTGTAATCAAAAGATATTTACACCTTTGAAAATTTGCGTATATAAGAATCATATGTAATGTATTTTTTTAAATGAAATTAGGTGCAATTAATGATGTAGCATGTGCGGTTAGATATTTCCGGACAATAAATGAAAGAGCCTAAAAATATTTCGTAGCAGCAAATTCCGATTTTCAAGAAAGTAATTTCCCGCCTAACCTAACCTAACCCTCGATTCGTTTGAGCGAATAAAAGGGGAAAAAGGTTTCCTTCATTTGTGTAACCTCTTGTCTCCTTATGAGATACTCGAATTGGATTGTTCCGCCAATGCTGAAAAGTTCACCCTATACAGAGTGGTGGGTAATTTAGTACGTGTTTGCGTAAACAATTAACACCATGAAAGTTTCCGGACACAGTAAAGGAGTTACGTGTTAATTTGTAACTTCTCAAATACATTTGCATCCTTCTTTATCATAGAAACGCTAATAATACTCCTTTTTTTTCAAATTTTTCAAAAAAACCACTTTACCCCGTACACAGTGCAGTTTTGAGATTCTCGTTACGGCAGGTGACACATGTGGGAAACTCATTTTCGCAAATGTCATTCCAGCCGTGTGCTGTCTTGCGTTATAAAATTTCACCGCAAGCCAACCTAACCTAACCTAATCCATCCTGTAGTTTGATCCCGCCAAAGTTTCCACAATGTTTTTCAATCCTACGTGGTTATAGAAGGTCGTCGGGAACTCCAGGTATCCGAATAAATGTTTAAAACCGAAAATAGTATCTGGAAACTAAATCTAAAAAAAAGTTTAGCCAATTTAACCTTAAGAAAAGGTCAAACAAAATTCTCCGTATATACTTTTAACGAATCAGCCACGGTCCTCTGCAGAATTATAAATGTACCGGATAGCATTAGCGAGCAATTCATTTTACAGAATGAAGCAAGAAAACCACCAGCTGAATCCAGTGCCAGCTTCCCAGATTTATGTCTTTGTGCGAACAGAAAAAGTAGAAACAAGACTCGTTTATTTTACCAGTGTCACTCTGTATCTTTCGCCGGCAAACCAGTTCGTAATCTATTGTCTTAATGGGCGAATGGGGATTGTTAGTAATTCTGAATTTCAGTTTCATCGTAAATCCTTCATCATGCAATATTTAGTCATACGCCGGTCTACTTATTTCATAACCTAAAATCGATAAGTCGAGAAAAAATCATTAGATCGTTATAAACGTTGATTCAACGCGTTCGTTATAAATTTTACAAAGTTGGCAACGATCTATAATAACTATTCTGATATTGAACCCCAGTTTGATTAACGATCGCAAAGCTTAGGACAGGATCAACCCGTAAGATTGGGTAAACGTAATTAGACGGTTAGATCCAAAAAAATTAGCAACGAAGTAAGACGGCAATAAAACAATACATTACTCGCTTCTAGAAATTTGATAAGATAGGCTCATGATTTACAGCAACTCCAATTAAATATCAAAACCCGGGCACAAGTTTAGATTAGGTTTGTTTCGAAGGATAAATATGATTTGCTCCAAGGAAGCTAAATACTGCCAGAAGACAAGGCAGGGATACTGTCGTATGTAAATTGTATAATTTTTATAGCACTGTTTAATCATTTTCAACGTGGTTTCGGGCTCTAATCAAAGCTACGGTGGGTTTAGTTTAGGCTCGTCCTGAAAGAGATACGCAAAGCTAATTCGATCGATTGGCACGAACGTCGTAGGATGGTCAAGAGTAGTAAGAAACCAGCATGGACGAATCTTGAGGCTTTCTCAGAAGGCCACTTGATGTACGACTTCCCGAAAGGCACCGGGTAGCCAGCAGAAAAATAATCAAAGTCGAAAATAACGAGGCTTCCTACGTGCTTTTGGTGAGCGCGATTAAATTTCCGTACAACTTGGTCAGTACGATGAAGCATAAGTGGAAATTGTACGCTATTAAGAAGACACGAGGAAACAAACATTGTACGTGTACAGCTCGTTAAAAATTGTGTACAAACTCGTGTACAGCTCGTTAAAAATTCTTTTGTTCGAATATATCATGCTGTACTATATGTCGATGTCTATGGTATAGGTACAATAGTAATCTCATCCCGTAAGTAATTCGTTTTTCCGTTTAAACCTCCACAAAATCCCAAGTATTCATCTTGATTCCGTAGGCCTATTTTACTTATGCTGGGATTAAGAAGGGTTCAGGAAAATCAAGCTAAATCCGAAAAGTCTCATCGTTTGTAACCTTCGAAAAGCTTCCTAATATGCGTCCTTCAGTATAATTTAATATTCGTGCTTGCGTAATTGACAATAATTGGAGCTATCAAATATTTATTAGATGAATACGTAGATCACCATTAGTTAGGATAAAATTAATGCGTACCTTAAAAGACGAAGGTCAATCAGTAATGAGAATTCGAAAATCAATGACACGAAGCGAAGCAATACTGTAATAATTATTATCCATAAGCATGCTTAAAGATATTTCTTTAACAGTTATTGCAGCAGACACTATTAATAATTTCCAACTATTCTATTTCTGCGTTATTGGATGCTCCTAATAGTCTTTCGCCCACCCAGATCCTTTTTTTTATTTACTGCAGAAACATGCCTAGCAATTTCCACTAGACACTCAAGTGATCCAGAGAGTCTTCCTCAGTGGGTGGTCCATATAACGGGTGTTCCTAACGTAACAATCATATTTAGCACAGCCAGACAAAAGGACTCTCATTAAAACTGCCCCATGTATTACGTGAAATCTTTCATAGAGAAAAGAGGAATTTATTAAGTAATTCACTGTTATATGCTACATTAAACTGCATTACGTTTCCAACTAACGAGAATACTAGAAAATCTATTTACTTTATCGCGTTTTTGATTATAAGAAAAAGTGAAAAACATTGTTATTAAATTTCTTTTTTACACCACCGAATCCTCATGATTTTTTGGAAAACTTAGCCAAGTACGGGTTGTTTCCAGTTTCAAAGCCTTTCTTGCGCGTATTCAATACTCTAAAATATCTGTCAGTCAGCCAATTTTGTGTACCATTAACGCTATCGGACATTAAATCTATTTCAAATCCATCGTCTCTGGTGAACAGCTGACGGCAATTTTCACAGTCTGATGACCGCAGAACGCTATCATCAAATCATTTGCATAAGTGCGTAGATATAGTTTGGAAATAGAGAATATAGGTGGATGCAGTATATATGTATGTATATATAAACTTGTCAACGGGTAGTTATAAGAACGTGTGGCACTCACAACGGCAAGCCGATGTGTTTTTTTCCCAAAAAAAACTAAACCTTGAGACATGTGGCAATGGAGTTCTAACCCAATCTAACTTAACGAAACCATTTTTTAGCCCATCGCAACTCCGAGTGCCCAGCTGGGAAATTTTTTTTTGAAAATCCGGTCTGAGTGCCGCTTTATGGTCTTGACAGTACACCGTAGGTATCAAGATGCTATCAGGCCCGTCCTCACAAACACCGAGTGTCCTCATAACTGCCAATACTCAAGACAAAAAGTCCTGAGAACTACCCTTCTTAAAAACAAGATGCAAAGGTATGTACATGTTATAAATGTAAGTGTGATAGTAAATGTATATAGCCATATATATATATATATATATATATATGAATTCGAAGAGTATATATATCTGGCAAATATTTACGTTCCGATAAAAAATGACAGAAAAAATATTTTTAAACTGAGCGGAAAATACGATACCTTTCAGCAGAATTTTTTAATGTCTATTAATAGCTGATTTGGCTTTACGTAATATCCGATGAAGATTTTATTGATTTTAGGTAATAGAACAGACTCTGCTTAATAAATTACAAAAACCTTGAGATATAAAAGTGTTCGTTTGTCAGAAAATTTTGAATTTTTCATAATTATTTTATCGAAAATGTATATACAGGTATAATTTGACATCATTTTTAATTTTCATTTCATTTGGTCACTATTATTCAACGAAAAGAGGCGTTCTGAAACATCTTATTACTATCGAATTCCTAAATACCAAAGGGATTACACTGATTAGATAACGTTAGATTAATTTCGCTAGTATCAATAGGTATCTACGTGTTTTTGATCTGAAGATAAAATCCCATTAGACTATGTGTTTGTGTTTTCCAAAAAAATGAAAAGACAAGAATGGCCGCAAAATTGTAGTGCGGTACTAAATTTCTCCGAAAGACTTTTTCTCTTATATCTTACGATGAAATATGGATATTTTGATAAAAGCTATAAACATTGACTATACAATAATATATATATGTATATATGGGTGAAAATTTTAGTTTCCCGAATGTCTAAATGTCCACAGCGTCATTTAGCAAAATTGTAGTTTTTTAAAAAATTTACATTCCTGAATGACTAACCACAAACTCGCTTTTCTTTTCCGTAAAATGGCAATTCGAAAAAGTAAAGTTGCAAGAAGTTGGTCATTTGAGAATGTAAATTTTTTGAAAAACGACGATTCAGGAAAATGATGAGAACACATTGTTATCTAATGGAGTAACACGATATCGAATCAAACTTAATACTCCGAAATAACAAGGGATGAAAAACATTCCAATTTCTCCCTTGAGACAGAAGCAGGGGCAGTAGAATTCATTCTTGGGGATAGACAGAGATTGGTTTTTTCAGACTTTCGATTATTATCGATATGAATCTTCCGTTATTTTACGCGTAACAAGAAATCTTATCTCAGAAAACAAATATATTTAATGCAAATGATTCAGATTAAGATTGCAAGTATTCTTCTTTTCCGAAAAAAATTAAAGTCATCTACAGCATGTAGACACACATGGGAATGTCAATTAAAACAAATGTAATTTACGTGTAAATGAAATATGCCCTTTATAACGCCATTATCAATCGCACAATGAAATCGAATTCCTGACAAGAAAGAATTTTTGTGAAATTGATCGTTTCTTTATTTCATTCAAGCATCACTACACAGTCCCCTTATTGACAGTCTTGTCCCATAACGATTTCTCTTTTCTCTTTCATTTCCCGCTTATCATTAGAAACTCATAAATTTTGGAGTAACATGAACGTCGACGATGGGGTTAGCGATAAATAAAAAAAAATGACGAATGGGACTATAAATAAAACCAAAGTTTTTCCACAAATTCTGCGAGACGAGCGCTTAAATTCCATTTTTTTCAATTCTCAGTGGTAATCTCATTGATGCCACCCGTAAGCTTGGCATTAACTTTTGGCAGAGACAATCTCCATTTTGGCAGTGAACGCAGCGCTTCCTCGAATACGGACACTGTACGCGTTACATACATACATAAATAAATATGCAGAAGGTGTTCTGTCATTGCCAACTTGATTCATACGAAGGTCCGAGTCCCTACGATTCTCGGGATTCGTTCCAAGATTCATTCTTGTAATCGGGTCGATGAACTTCTAAGCAAATGAAAAAAAAAATATATTATACATATTTACTATCTCGCATTACATTGGCTTTCCCCATGAGTATATAAACTCTTTCTGATTCTCATAACTTAATACTCTGATTCTGAGGTCTGAGGTCTTATGTACCATTCATACTTTTTATTCATACACTGTACTGCTCATGTATTCAAATGCTTTGTCATTCCTTTGGCTGCACGAAATATAATGCTCTCATACCATTATGCTTGTTCTGTATTATTCAGCGTCACAGAATTCTTATTATGCCGATATCATATCCTTCGACAAATTTTTACAATACTTTTGAGCAGCACACTCCAATGGAGTATTTACCCATATGTACAGGTATGTCTAATATGACGATTGCGCCTTCAGTTTTTCTGGAATCCTTTACTACAATTTTTCAAGTTTCATTTACCTTCTAGAAATTTTTATTCCAATACATTCTTTTGAATTGCAGATACGAAGAGACTCCTATCTAGTTTACTCCTTGCAGATTCTTGATCCAGGGATAATTGATTAATTTAATTTTCTTCTTTTTTTAAATTGGTGGCGCGGCTGTATGCGACGTAATTTTATTTTTTGGAACCTCATGTGATTTTTTAATCTTAAGTCAATACGATACATCGTGCCATGTATCGTCTCACACAGTATGTAAAATAATTGCATCACCTTCGTGAACCTTCCCTCTCTGTATCTATCATGATTCTTCTTCGTATATCTTTCGCGTGCACTTCCATGAAATTTATCCTCAAGTATTGTCGCGTGGGATAATTCGAAAAAAATATTATTGGGCCTTTCTTTCATGTCATCTGTTAAGAATAGTACGATTCGGCGGATGCTATGCCGGCGCTCATGTGGAGTCGAACTCGTGAAGTTATTAATAATGCAGAATCGGGCGATATATTCGTCCAGGCTTGGGATATACAGTAATCACGTTCATAGGAATTTTAGCGCGGTACATTAACCGTGGGATTTGATAGCTTCTTAGAAATCAGTTGGACTTTCAAGACTTTGCGAAAACTCGAGAATATCCAGAATTTCATAAATCAATGATAACCGATACAATTTTTAAGGTTCGAGTAATTCATAAAAATCAGTATAAAAAATACAAGTTTTAGTGTAATTCTTTTTTAGTTATTAAATTTTTGCCAAAAACTCACCCTTGCTGGTCAAACTGAAGCTCCGCAATCTGTAGCTGTCCTCGTCTTCGCCCTCCTCTCTTTGCGGCTGTTGAGACGTGTCAGGTACGTCTAAGAAAGCGTTACTCTTACGCTGATGACTGTGGTGCATACTCTGACCACGACGACTTCCTCGTCTTCTTAGACCTGGGCTTACGTCATTCTCGGTAAGTCTCGGCTCGCTGCTGCAGTGTGCGGATTTTACGGTGGCCTCGTGTGCGTGATGCTGTGCGGCAGCTGTAAAAAATGTGCTGTTATCGAGAATTGCAAAAATAAATAAGAAATATCACACACGCGTCACATCGTGTTGGCCTATTCTTTTTTTTCATTTACTCATTTACTTCACCTGCTTCAGCTACGTGTTCCTTTTGTTCCACTGCAAATCGTTCTGACTGAATGCATGAAAAGAGTACGAGGCTCGCAGAGGGTAGAGGACTTGACAAATAAAACGTGGTAACCTGTCGCGTGCTTATTTGAAACTGGACGTTTTCATTGAAAATCGTACCGTTGTTTTCATATTTTTTTTTCTTTTTTCGTGGTTTGAGAATATCCCCCGCCCCTCTTTAAAATTTTGACAACCGCTTAACGCATTCAAACTCATGGATGATTTTTTATCAGGGAAGTCTGCAGTACGTCAGATCACTTTTAAGTGAAAAATTCTTCTCACCAGACATTTTTTGTTAACAATTCAAAAATACTTGGGCACTTTCTTTCTGTTCCATTAGCATATAATTACACAGGGTCTATTTCAGCGAAATTAGCAATGGAGACTGAATTTTGATGTTAGTTCTTCTTTTGTGTTTGTTCAATAAAGATGAATAACGTTAGATGGAGTTTAGTTAGCATGTACCTGGGTCCTAAATAAATTTCCGTACTTTTCCTACGCTTTCATCGGGTTGCCTGTTATTACTATACACAGTTAATTCCAAGGCAATTAATTATAGCGTTGAGTAATTTGTATAATTATCTTAGAATTAAAATTTCGTACACCATTTACCGTTATGTTATGTTGTTGGTATTGCTTTTAATTGCTATATTTAATGAAAGTACTAACTATTAATTAAACATAATTTATATTGGCTAGCGCGCCATGTGGTTTAATATACTACGGCGAAAACAATTTCATGTTGTATAATAATTAAGCTAAATTTGTGTACAGTACGAACAGAAAGTTTGTAAAATTTGAATATGAATACTTTAAACGTTACAATAATAATACAGGTAATAGCAAAGAGATCACATATTTTATCAACATTAATGTTGATTAATTTTATCTTTATCATATATCAGCATACATATATTAAGTCACTATAAGATTAAAAAGTTAAATATAAGTGCCTGTATCTATTTTCGAATGTTAAAAATGGCATAGACGCTGCAATAATAGATAATAAAAATGGCAGATCAATATCAGGAAAATTCGTATAGGTACGGACAGTTTGATTCAATTTTCCTGGACACGTCTTCATCGCCCCGTTTCACTCTTCGCAGAGTCATAAAACAATACTTTATCCACAAACGTTCAGGGATCGCGTGTCTATGGGAAGTTTTTATGATGGCAGTACTAAAGCACATGTGGTTAAAACCCCATGAAATACGTAGCATTATCAGCGTAGGAGTAAAATCCATAATTCACTTGACGGTGGTCTCAGATCCCAAATGAATTCCAACAATATATTATTATCAATATAATTTCAGGTTTATACATTCAAAAAAAAAAGTGATGGATATTCTGTATAAATATATGACATAAAAAGTAAAATTAAAAAAAATGGTAAACATGGATTTTTCAGTGAAGTAACCATTCACTTATAGTGACGTATGTGGTATTATAATAATGAATAAAATGCAGTATTTATAATGTATTATTAGTAACGTTA
Source organism: Trachelus iudaicus (assembly GCA_030142595.1). NCBI lineage: Eukaryota > Metazoa > Arthropoda > Insecta > Hymenoptera > Cephidae > Trachelus > Trachelus iudaicus. Next base: position 124,527 of record JARQTH010000246.1, read on the forward strand.
AATTTAGTTGATTTTATAACGTTATATTATAAAAGCACTTTTCTTAATACATAAACAGAGATATTGTCATTTCGTTATAGGAAATGTGAGCTCATAGCGGTATCGTCGTATATAACCAATACCCCGTCTGATGTCTTTACGAGAAACTAAAACAATGTTACGTAAAGTGCAAATGAAGTTTTGTTATTTCATTTTAGTTTTCCTTTTGGTTGCAATGGCGAATAAATTCGTGTAGAAGAGAAATGTGACGTAAGAATAAAAATTGCCGGCATTTTGCATTGTCCCTCTTTTCCCCTGTCGGTAGTATAATGTAGCCATACGGTAAGTTCAAAATATAAAGAAAATAAGTAAATAGCAAGCTTAACGTGATTTTAAAATATATCTTGCAAAAACAAAAATTTTACCTTGAGCAGCTGCCCTTCTTCGAATACTCTTATTGGCACCGGATACTCGTGCACTTTGTGATCTAGTAGCTGGTCTGCGTCTTCTTGTCGGTGTATTATTTTCCGGGGTTCCACTTCCCGATTCCCTTTCACGATCTGCTCTTTCGTTGCGATCCCTTTGTCCTTCTTTAGCACCAGAGGGCGGAATCGCACCTAGCATCTGTTCCATGCTTGAAAAACCGGGAGCGCAGATCGACGCCGATCTGGCCTTTCTATGAAGAACTTCGTCGGCCATATTTTAGGTCTTGGAAATATATCCGGTGTCGAGTAGAAAAGTAGCAGTTCCGTTTTTAAAATTAGCGCGAGCACGTGCTCCGAGCGTGACGGTGTATTTGTTCGTTGGGTTAAAATGTAGGGAAATTTTTTCAAAATTTTCACTACCTTCGACCCTTTTACTAATTGTCCTCCACGCTCTACGTAACTTTTCCCTTTTGAACCTTTCAATTTGACGAAATAACACGAATTAGCTCAAAGATTAAAGGAAAAGGGAAAAATAATTATCACAAACACAAACGCGTAATCTTTCCGATTTCTTATTTATTTTCATAGGTTATACAGAGTTTGCTTTCTCACGGCCGATAGCAGAGCGCCATGCGCTTTTGCGTACCGGCGATATTCATTTTACAGCGATTTATTTATTGTGATTGGCCAGATTTACGGGCTCGTTGCGTATTGCCGCACGATTTTAAATTTACGAAACGTTCGCGCTGTTAATTTCTTTCTTACTTTACAGATTACGTCTTGACAGACCACTAATTTTTTTTTTCGCCACTTGAAACTTTCTCAGAAACTCTGGAAATACGATTTTATGCGAGATAAACTTTAACGCTTTTGGTTCTTCATTTACGTCACCTTTAATCGCTAAATTTAAAAATGAAATATTTGAAATCTTTTTTCTCAAAGTCAAAATCGACGGACAATCCTCTCTTGTAACTCCAATTTCTTGTTTTTAGCAAAAAAATTACACAGCTGATTCATGTATCGATACGAAGTGTTCAATTCGGCGTAACCACGTGTTGCAAGTATTGTACACGCAATCTCGATACTCGCGAAAAAGACCGCATGGTCACTTACGCGTCTTCTCTACGAAAGTTCATTAGCAATTCTTTTCAAGACTACTTTGAACAAAATCCTACAATTCGCCGTTTAACTTTAGTGACAATAAAAAACCGTAACACAGTCCCTGGTCAATTTTCGAAAATTTAATAACACGTATATGTATCTACGAACAAAACAGCGAATATGCTCAAGCCGCCGATACGTTTCGCGGCGTACTGAGGGTAGAGCGTCGCGGCGCTCTCTACTGCGCCAGCTCACTCCCGGAAAGCCGAAGAACGATCAGACCTCGTCGTCGCGACGCCAACCACAGCGCGAGCCTTCCTGAAACTTGGACGTCCCTGGCCCTGGGCCAGACACGCATAGATACGTGCCTGTAAGGATATGGGGATCTGCATATCCATCTATACGGTATAATCAGTGCGTATACTCTATGCGAAGATGCTTGATTATACACAATTTTGAATCTATAATCATATGAGGACATGAATACACGAATTTTGGAGTATCACACATATGTGCACGAACACAGATAGGGTACATGTATTTACCTATATATCTGTCAAATATAAATAACAATAGTATAACTAAATATATATATATATATATATATATGTGTGTGTGTGTTAAAGTGCCAAATTTCATATTTCACAAACGAGCTTGACTTCGTATATATATCTTGTATTTTTCCAGTGTTTATAAAAAAAGGAAGTGTGTTATTGCACTTCGTCTTTGACAAACGTAGAATACATATGCAGCTAAACGCATATAAAGAGAAGTGCATCGCACCCTGAAAATTTCCTAAATCCCATTAATTCCTAAATGTCCTACATCAGGTCGGATATCATGAACGATTTTTCCTAGCATCCTGAGAAGATAGATTGAAATAAAAGATTAGATAAGAACTTGAAAGTCTAATTCAAAAATAAGAAAAAATTAGCTGTATATTCCACTAGAAATTATTTCTGTATCTTTTACAAGGATTGTGCAAGATCTTTTTTCTAATATACCTACTACAATATATTATGGGTAACAGAGTGAACGTAACTTGTTATCGCTGCCGAGCTTACGTAATTGAAATAAAAAAGATGCAGCAACAATTTTCGAAACATCGAATAAGGTATACGCGATCAGAAATATAAAGCCAGTCGTGCGTACACTCGTTCTCTCCGGGCAAATAGTCGAGACCTCAAGAGGTATTTTTGACTTGTAGCGGTTTAAATCTATTTCTGGAGCCAGGATGAACCATCGGCTCTCTCTTCCCCTACCACGCGATCCACCACTCTCTCCCTCTCACAGCTCTTTCTGACTCTCTCTCCCTCTCTCTCTCTCTCTCTCTCTCTCTCTCGCTCTCTCGCTCTCTCTCTCTCTGCACTTCCTTCTTTCTTCTTTTCACATATCCCCCCCTTTTTCTCTTTTGAATTTTTCTTGCTTAAACTTTTCGTTTTTCACAATCCAGACGCACGAGTCCATCCCGCGACACACGTGGCAGCACCGGTCCATTAACGTGCGATACACTTATGTCGGAGGCTTTTGCCCTTTGACCTCTCCTGTCGCCGCCACATTTGCCGAACCTCTTATGCCTTCTTTTAATAATTCCACAATATTCTCTCAACCTCTATTATTTTTCGAACGAAGTGATATTATTTGAAAAATTTATTTTTCTTCAGTCATATTATTCTTACTGTACATATATAAAATATAATTACATGGTAAAAATTAATCGTTACCTACTCATATAAACTTTAATACAAACAGAAGGAAGAAAGGGGTTATGTCGGGTTAAGGAGTCGAGATTAATATCACGGAGTAGTAGGGTCGATAATAATTTCGAGCAATCTTTAAAATATTTAAAATAAAAAGGAAACTACAAATGGGAAACTTAAGTATTTGCAGTTTACCGAAAAATGGAAGAGCTGAACATTTTTTATGATTATCCGATCAAAGGAAATGACCGGACTTGAATAGAGATTCTTTAAAAAAAATCTTCAAATGATGTTTAAGACCAAAGATTCGTCTGATGTTGCCATTATAATGAAAACACAAGTAGATACTTTTCAAACCCACAAATCACCCTTATTAAGTGCTTTTACTTTCGACGATGCAAATAAAAATTTTTGTACTTCTTTATATTGCCGGTTCATTTCTATTTCTCGACACGTGCCACCCCAGAAATTGGGAAATCGATAACCCGATGCAATCTCAGCCACGCATCCATAGCATAGTCCACGCCCCATGCTAAGGTTAACCCACAACACACTGCGTTTAGTCAAGGCGCTGTTCCCAAAATACATGTATGATACGCATATAGGACTGCATGACAGTGCTAATCGAGCTAACTACAGAATGTGCATAATGGGTTCTGTGACCTTACGGAAGGCTGAAATACAGTTAATTGCCAAGTCGATTAAAAAAAAAAGGAACAATAAAATTTCCAAGATTGAATCAATAAACTTTATGATTTTTTCATTTTATTCATTGAGTTATTATTTCTTACCGCCTCATTTCACGACTTAATTGACTTGCCATAGTAATTAACTTAATCATTACTAATTGCGGCGTTAATACCATATTGATATCAAAGTAGGAAAAAAAATGTGGTGTAAACCCAACGTACAGTTATACGCATAATTAACAAAAAGATATTATTCAAACATATTTTTATTATTATTATGCAAAATACAAGTAATTCATTAATGTCATCAAAGCGATCGATTATTCATCTTTCAATCTGGACAGTTGATACTATTGATTACTAATGCCAATATACATACTAATGCTGTTAGTTTCTTAAAGTAAAACTTATTGCCGTACAAACACAGAACACCTATATCCAATTTAGTACACGGCTGTGACTGCGTGTCTGACAAAGATAGCAAACATAACTTTTCTCCTGTCCAGCACGATCGCCATCCACTACATTTATTATAACTACAACCGCGATTCACGTCACACGAGCTAATATTGATGGGTTTGAATGCGCAGCGAATCATCATTTATCAACGACTGAAAAGCCGCCATCATTTGCCCTGTGCGAACGAAAACTTTTTTAATTTTACTTATCTTGGACTCTTTATATACTTTTTCTTTCATCATTATTCCATTAATACAGCCGCATACCAATGACTTTCTCCCCGTTTCTTTCATTCGGTCCACGCCGATGATTGAATATGAATTAGCACTGTCCTTCCTGATGCTAACTATGTATACCTTGATAACTCTTTTTTTTTTTCCTTGAAAAAGAAAAGTCAAGCCTTAACAACTTCACGTAATTATTATTCTAAATATGCTTGATCACTCTTCAAACTGGAAGCTGTAACACAAAGAGCATATTTTACGAGAAATTTGTTACGCGCAAGGGGTGACGACGTAAAATTTAAACCCTGTGTAAATATCGCTTTACAGTTCACTAGTAATGGGTATGATCATTTGACGGCGCTTTGAAGTGCACTAAATGGTCACATGCATACGCGCATACATGTAGCAAAATACCCTTTAATCCACTGACAGTTTGTTTTGCGGCGGTTAGTCTGCATGATTTTCTTACGGGGGGCCGAATCTTCTCCCTGGGAGGGAAGACGTGTGCGTAGTGGTGTATTTATATCGATACGAAATATGGAAGTGCGTGCAGTTGATATACGTGTATGTTCTGTAATACTGATATCTTAACACCACACCCTGAGCTGTATAGTAAATGTATACTATATTATACATTATTAATGTGGTACGGTATACAGTATATTATATACCGTCTTATTATACTGTATAGTTATGACGTTATCCGACTGTCAAGATATTTAACGGCCCTACGATATCACTAAATTTTGGTGCGAAAAGGAGGAGGAAACTCGTTTTTGATCGCGGCAACTTCAGGTGTCCTATTTGGGATGAGACGTACGGTATATGTACATACAACAAAAAATGCATGTGATATTTATGATAAAAGACTGGTAATGGAATCTGAAAATCGAAAGGGTATGTGAATACCTGTATTTGCAATAATCAATACGTGCCCACCCAGTACTACCGTTCTAGGTGTGTATAAATTTGGTTATTCAATGAAATCCACAACGAATAGTATTCGCTAATATTTAATTCCCCGTTAGGAGTATGCTAAAATTGGCAAACCCCAGATACATTATGTCAAGTTGACAGAGTACAGGCTACGAATGGAGTAAATATCTCAGGATACATCAAAATATTTGTTCGTGTTTAAAATAAAAATAGGATATTTGCGAGAAACGTATGAAGCGACGCAGACTTTGTGGCTTTATACCATTTCGCTCCATCGTATAAATACGTTATATATTTTTCGATGCGTGCAGGGCCGTTAAATAAAAATCGGTATGTTGTATAAAAAAATACTTCATGATCCTGAGAATGGTAAAGTTACAAAGTAAAAGTTTTGCCATGAAAATTTCGACGTGATTTCATCGAAAATCCAAACGATATACAAAACTTTCGCGTTAAATATTATATCAATAAATATAGCGTACGATTTATAGGATGTACATGCTATATTTATACTTCGGCATGAATTTTTAGCTGGAAGTTATTTTTTGTTTCTTAAATAAACTTACGGCTTATGGAAATTCCGCGAGCAAATACAGTGGCTGGTACAAGAAATAGGTTATGTTAATCATACCCGTGAGAATACTCACAGCATTGTTCGATCGTCCAAGACAAAATATATATGCTGCTCGTCTGAAATACACTATAATTATCCTGTGTTACTATTGTCACAGTGTGGTTGCACGAGTTTCAAATTGTTATTGATTTAGCTCATGTGACGTACATACGAAACTGTCATATCCAGACCACGTGGACGATTGGCTCTAAGAGGTTGTCGGTACGCTCGTTAAATGGCAGCACTTTCAAGTTCACAACGGATACGGCTTTTCTTCTTTGAAAATTTAAAGAAAATAAAGAATTAAAGACCGACTATTCGTTCATACATTCTGTTACAGATTTTCTTAAAAATTCATCAGCTGTGAAAGTTCAAATTCATGTGTCACTAGAGGTGTTACTGATACTAGAAACTATTACGCAAGTGCCCGTTCAATTCTATCATGCTGGCATCTGACCTCAGTGAAGTTAGCCGGACAACTTTGACTTTTTAACTTTTTATCATACCTAATCGATTGGTGATCGTTTGGTGGTCATTCGTGGCCCAATTAAAACATTTGGTGGTCAGTCATTCGTTTATAATCAAGTAATGAAAATTTGAACGTGAAGTTAGCCGACAAATTTTTTTTTCAACGAATTAAGTTTTCCCGATGCTCAATCGATGCGTAATCATTTGGTGGTAACGAATATCATAATTAAAACGTTTGGTGGTCGATAGTTTTCCTAC